>JBBPFP011054348.1:0-12824 GCA_037974795.1 Kaempferia galanga | reverse complement strand
GATTCATAGAATGTACGTATCCCTCATATTTAAGCAAAAAAATAAAATACTTTTTTTTTGTTTGGCTAAAAACTATTATATGGCCTCCTTGGAGGAGTTTGGTAGTCGTTGAAATGGTGAGTGGACTTCAAAAGCTTCCCCGAACATATAGAAGGGGGGCCACCCATTTGAGTTCACTCAAATGTTGAAGTCCACTCCGAACATATAGTTTTGGCCTATTATCTAAATGGAGAAGCAACTCGGTTTGAAGCCAAAAGATTAGAGTATCGCAACTCTAAAGGTTTTGGCCAGCAGCTCGTTTCCCGTACCAACAGAATGTTGCTAATCGGGGTCGAAGAAGCTGTGAGCAGCTAGGAGAAGCCGGCCTGTTGGTTAAAACGCCTCCTATGGCCTTCTTAGACCAAAGGAGAATTATTGCTGAGTTGCTTGGAGATGTTTTCCTTCTCTTTAAATAGTGTAATCATGAATTTTCGTCATTTGGATCCTTCGGACCAAAAACTACTTCCTTCGATTCCTAGTTAGGAACATATCAACTTTCGTTTTTCTTGATTCATGTTACTTAAACTGGATATGATGATTGATTGTGTTTATGCTCATTTAACTAACTGATCTACCTGTATATCAACTTTCTCCGAACGTGCAGTTGCTTGTTCCGAACCACTTGCGTCGCTCAAGGAGGGCAATTGATTAGGTAACTTTACCACCCCAGATCAGGTCATGTTTCTTGCTTATCTATTCAAGGTAGTGCACCCAGGAGAATAATTCAAGCTGCTAGAAAATCTCTCAGGCACCGTCCCACTTTCCTGCTTTTTTTCCTTAGGTTCGGCTATAGAACACTTCACTTGAATGAGCCGCCGATTTGCCGGCACAAAACCCCTCGAATTCCCTAGCTTATTTAAAAGGCACGGTGTGTGCTACCTCTCGGGCCCCCTAAGAAATAGCGATGCACCCCTCCATTCTCCTTTGAATGGTTCTATCTTTTTCGAGGCGATGCCCATTGTGATAGCTGGCTCATGACTTTTAGCCCAAGCCACCGCCTTCATCATCTAACGACCCTCTTACCGTGGGGTCTCACTGATCCCCAAGGCACAGGCTCAAGAAGCTTCTTGCTTCTCTACCCCAAAGTCCCTAACCTACTTAATGGGTTACATGCTTCGATTCCCACAAACGATGCTAAACATGTGTGCACATCTTTAGAGGCATTTAGTAGTACTAAAATTGAGAGTAGGAGACTTCAAAAAATAAAATAAAATCTAATGTAGCAGTTTCATGCGTACGTTGGATGAGTTTGACAATTTTTATACGTGCATCAAAATTTATCAAGTAACATCCAAACAATCAATACAATTGAAATGAATTTAGTATTTTGCAAATAACATCCGTATTACTCTGTTCGTATAATATCGTACATCGATAATAAAACCTCATATGATACAAAATAGTATTGTTCTTGCATCTCCATTCAAGTAGCAAAGGGCAACCTATAAGAATGATGATTTTACCCAAGTCAAGTGGACCTTAAACACCTTTTTTGAATTTTCTTATTGGTTGTCTTGGCTAAGTGCTTCCCAAAACTATAGCACGGAATCAAACTTTGGTAAAATTGAGAAAATAAAAAATAAAGGCATAAAAAGATCTAAATAGGTTCCAAGGAGAAAAAGAGCTATGAAGTTGGGCAGTTTAGGTCTATATAGTCATTTTGTCAAAACTAGTAAACTAGCTAAAATTGTAAAAACGAAGGTGTATAATTATTGAATCAGCTCCAAAAAGCATGGCAATTCATTTATTGAATGTGAATCCATATAGTAGTTTTGAAAACTACTATATGAATATAAACTTTATCCGACATTGTAACATGAAAGCATAAAACAGCTTAATAGGTTCCAAGGAGCAAATATAGGGTTTATTTGTGAAGTTTGGGCAATTTAGATTAATGCAGTGATATGAACTTAAACTACTCAAACTTGAAAAATAAAGACAGAATGAATGAACAAAGTTTTAAGGAGCACAAAAGAGTATTGTTTGTAAACTTTGACTAGTTCAAATTTATGTAGCAATTTTGATCAAACCTATTATATGAATCAAAATTCTCCAAAATTAGAAAATGAACCATAGAATGACATAATAAGTTTTCAGGAGCACAAAGGAGTTCTTATTTGTAAAATTTGGCCACTATATGCTCATGTAGCTTTTAGCAAACACTAGCATAGAATGGTCATAAACAACCGTACCTCGCGTGGAATGGACTCAACATCTTCTACATGAATGTCAGGCAACACACCCAAATATGAAGAAACAAAAACACAAATACATGGACAAGCATAATAGTGTAGACTAGAGAAGTAAATGGAAAAATCTGCCAATGATAAGGACAGAGGAAATGACATTCACAAGAAGATGAAACAACATTCGTAGCTTAGCCAAGGATGAAGGATAGGGATGATAATATTATTTTGATGGAATGGTGGTATTGATTCAGTGGGATTCGCACGGATTTGGACGACGAGTTAGATCGAAAGAGGCTCAGTTGGGTTTTTTTTCATTGACAGGTGAATAAGGGGAAATTTGGCAAGAAACACTAGGGGATCTAGAAAGGTCTAAATAATGAATTCCTCTCCTAACTCTAAAAGTTGTTCTTTAATATTTTAACTTTGTAATTAGGTGAGTTCAAAAAAAAAAAAAAAAAAAAAGACAGAAATTCATGTAGCAACTTTGGCTAAAATTGATATATGAACACCTTGAAGAAGTTTGGTAGTTATTGAAATAATGCGTGGAGCTAAGCTTCTTCAAACACATTTGTGCACTTAGATTTACCATTTCAAAAAACTCATATAAGTTTTTTCTAAAACTTCTACATGAGGGGAGGGGCACCTTGGAAGAGTTCAACTATTCTAAAATCATGAGTGGACTCCAGTAGCTCCTTAGAATACGAATCTCCTCAAATTTACCATTTGAGCTAAAAATAACTCATGTAGCAATTTTTTTTTTGTAAGAATTGCCACATTGGCACTTAAGAGCAGTTTGACAATACTGAAGGTGAGTGGACTTCAAAAACTTCTTAGAATGCATCTATCCACTCAAGTTCATTATTTTAGAAAAAAAAAATCTCATATAACAATTTTGGTCAAAACTAGTATATGGACATTGGAGGAGTTTGATAGTTCTGAAATTTGTCATGTGAGTACATCTTGGAGGAGTTTAGCAATACCAAAAGTGTGAGTAGAGTTCAAAGGCTCTCTAGATGCATTTAGGACTCAGTTTCACCATTTGAGTAAGAAAAAAAAAATCCAATGTACTAGTTTTGCGAGTTTGATAGTTTTCCAATTACTAGTTACATCAAAACCTATCAAATAATCTCCAAACAATCAATACAATTGAAATGAATTTAGCATTTTGTAAATAACATCCATATTACTTTGTTCATATAATATTATACACCTACAGTACAAAATAAAGCATCATACCATAATATTGTTCTTACATCTACATTCAAGGAGGAAAGGCAACCTATAAGAATTGATTTTACCCAACTCAAGTGGACCTTAAATATCTTTTTTGTATTTTTCTCATTGTCTTTATTGAATGCCTGCCTAAACTATGGTAAGAAACTACACTTAGGCAAAATTGAAGAAAAAATTAAGGAATAAAATGATCTAAGTAGGTTCAAAGGAGGACAACAGAGGTTTCATCTATGGAGTTTGGGCAGTTTAGATCAATGTAGTAGTTTTAAGGAATATAAAGGAGTGTTTATTGGTAAATTTTAACTAGTATAGATTTATATAGTAATTTTGGTCAAAAATGTTATACGGATCAAAACTATCTAAAATTAGAAAATGAAATCATAGAATGACGGAATGAATTTTAAGGAGTGCAAAGGAATACTTATTTGTGAAATTTAACTGGTATGTACTCAATGTAGCTTTTAAAAAAGTAACTAAGTAGTTTTAGAAACTAAAAAAAGAGCCTCAATGATAGCTTAGAATGGTGGCAAACAATACAACCCCGTGTAGAAAGGAAACATTATTACTAATAGAGGACTAAATCCTCATATAACTAAATATATTTTTATATAAACTCTAAACTCTACAACTAAGAAAAGAAAGAAATTCTGATATATGAACGTCAATTCTAATCTTATAGAGAAAAAAAAAAGAGATCTTTCCATAAAAGAAAATCTCTTAACAAAAATTGAAATTAACATAATAAGACGTTAATATTAGTCAAACTAAGACCCATAAATATTAGAAATACCAAAATTACCCTAAATATAATAAAATAAAATTTACTAAAAATAGTAGTAAAGTCTTCAGAGACTCGGACACGGTCCTAAATGTTGCTTTTTGGGCCTAAAACTTAGCGGTTACGAGTTCCCTATAATAAATGTAGATCTCTAAATTTTACATGTGTGACCGCCGATAAAGCCTGATTCTGAGTCCCGAGTTAAAGTTATAACCCTTTAAAATTCAAGAAATCATATTGGATATTAAGGTGGTTTACTAAAAATTGGCTATTTACCTGTTTAGTAAAGGTAGGATATTATTGACTAAATTCTTTGATGCTACGTGATCCTAACTAAAACGACCAAATTGAAATTTGAATTTGAATAGTTCATTTTACAATCAATGAAAAAAATAACCAGAGATGGTGTAAGGGCATGACTAGTCAGCAACCACCATTTACATATGATCTCATTAACATTGCTTTATTCACATATGAATCTTACTAAATTGTTATTAAGGTGTCATCAATTTAGATTTCAAAATTTTTATTTTATATTCACAACGCATCCTCTAGAAGTTACCAAATTTTTGGTTGTTTAAGTGGTCACTAAAATAGGTTCCAAGTGTAGAATGTGTATTGAAGTACCACTAAACAGTTGTTAATATGAAACCAACCTAAAATAGAGAAATTTTAAATTTATGTTCACAACTTATAGGTGTGATAAATGATTCTTAAAGTATCTCGGAATATAAATCATATAATAACAATTTGATAGCATTTATATAACTATTTAATAGCGGTATTGGAACAATATATATCATCCCAAGCAGTCTAGTATTGTCAACTCCACGATAAGATGTGGTAACTCATGGAGTTTCATCAGGGTTGGCAGGAGCTCTCAAGGCGAATCATTTTGTTTTTTTTTACCACGTGGAGTTACGTGCAGTCTTGTTTGGGGTGGAACCTATTATTACAAAAGAAAAACACGCTTCTTTTCCGTGCACATAACAATCAATAAGTTTACTCCGAAATAAATATTGACAATTTTCTACTAAATTATTATTATTTTACATTAACCACAAAGTATACTTAGAGACGTTTTGGAATACATAAGATCAACCATTAGTACATTGGCTTGATCCGTTCTTCAGCAATGAATTAGCATAATTTGCTTACAGGTAACAATATTGATAACAATTTACAAAGAATTAACGTAAGGAAAAAAAATCCAGCACGCTGCAGCATTCTAAGCAGGTCAATGTTAGGCTGATCTTTGAGGAACATGGTGCTTGCACAAGGTTTTATTTGTGGCCGTTCAGAGAATTTGCCATTCATCTTCTTGGGTCTTATCATTAATGAGATTTTCTGAGTAGAAATCATCGCTACTGTTGATATCAGCACCAAGCGCACTACAATCATTTTGCGAAATTGGTTTCGAGTGTGGAAGATTTTGGGCAACAGTGAACAAAGGCGCTCCACCTGATTTATCTGCAAGCTGAGTGGCACGGGAACAAAAGTCCTCAAAATCTCCTGTAGAATGGGGAAAAAGAGAGAGAGAGAGAGAGAGAGAAATAATGATAAATTTGGCATCGGTGAAAGAGGTTTTAGAACAACCATCTAAAGATAAATTTAACCTTTATCTCTGCAGTAAAAACCAATGGCTAATGATGGGTCAATCATGTCTAGTGACAAGTGACGCACAGTGCTGAAATCAATGTTATTCGATAAGAGAAGGAATTATAGATACAATAATTTAAAAAAAAAAACTGCTTAAGAGGATAAAAAGTTGTGGGTTTAAAAACATACCTGCAGTGATATGAAGTGCAATCACTTTCCAAATCATCCTTGATATCAACAGCCTATTATAGATAATTATTTAGCATGGCTCGGAGAGAATTGAATAGGAGAATAACACAGATTGAATAATGCGTTCAAGAAAAGGGGTGAAAACTAGAAGATCAGCCGCATTTTTGTCAGAAGCCGTCTCAAAGAACATCCAGGTAGCATCATCTCAACTCAAGTATTTGGGGAGTTATACCCAGATAGATTAAATCTCTTTACACAAAAAGTTCAAAATTTCATGAAGAAGATCAACTATTGAGATGGAAGACACGAAGACACATACCTTCGCTAAGGCTCTTATGGTTTCAAAATATAGCTTGGGGATGATTATTTTGAGTGAACTGCACTAACACCACTAATACATGGAGAACACCCCTTATATTGCATCATAATTCCACGTGCACCAAGTTCTAAATTTGCAATACTATTCTAACAAGTTCAAAATTTTGCAATAACGTCTTATATCAGGTCAGTCAGTAAAGAGGGCATTAATTCAATTTTTAGTTTGTTAATCAATACTTTTGGTTTGATTAAACCCCTTGCCAATGCTTAGTTCAAGCATGCCCATGTAGCAAGAACTTGAATCACTGTTGGATCATCATCGAGGTGTGTTCAAGTTAAATTAGATTAAGTTCACGTGAAACAAACCCAACTAACACCAAAAATAGGATGGCTAGGCAAGAATAAATCTAAAAAATAGAAACAAAAAAACTCGTCAATTGAACATGTTGAAGGATACTTTGGTCTTACTGGGTATCATGCGTATTTGCTATGGTAAGGGCGGTGCTAGTGCTCTCTACCTTAATATTCTTTGAGTATACTCACATGGCAATCTCAACATTCATCACCTCTATTGCATTAAAATTTTCAAGTATATTTTCACCAAAATGCCCTACATTCAGAGCCACAATACATAACCTACATTACAGACACAACACTATCTAGGAGGCACACAAAAAATATCATAAGTTCCTCCCAATTTCAATCATCCATTTCTTATTTTCAGAACAATATTTCCACCAATGTCCTTGATAGTAGATCTGAAATAGGTAAATTCCTAAAAAAAAATTAATCAAGGGAATAATTAAATCTGAAGGCATTGAAATCTCATGGGAATTTAACAGCAGGCACCACTGAACAAAGAGCTAAACATTTCACTTAAACTTTCAAGAAAAGATGATCAAAACAATTTATAGATTTTTCAATTCTTCTTTGCTTTAAAATTTATAGCATGGTTTTCATTGCAAATCATATCTGAAGTTGTTAACTTTTTATAAATTAACAAAAATGGTGAAGAGTAATAAGAATAACAAGTTAATGTCTTCCCGATCACAATGTATAACTATACAGTTAAATTCCTAATTTTTAAAAACATTGGATTCCTGATTTGAACTAGCAAAAATTGTCTATTATAGTGACCATAAAGGTGTGAAGTGTTAAGGGAATAAATATACAATGCAAATCTTGAACTTCAATATGTATATCACCATCACCATCCCAACTATCTGAATTTGAAGTATGTCACATGACTAATAATATCTAAAAATCTTTTAATCACTTTTATGATTATGTAAAATATAGCTTTATTTTTTTTCTAACTCAATGTCTAACTCTGGAATCTTCTAACCACTTTGAATTATGTACATTTCCATCTTAATCCATGTTCCATTTATATGTGCAACCAAATTTCAGTCCCAGTGAAGGAAAAGGAATAATAAGATCATTCCGCCAGAATTAAACTTAAGCATGTCAGCAAAAATCAGAAGGTGTCAAAATCAGACAAACTATTCTTAAAACAGGATCTACTATTTACTAACAAGTAACAATTGAACATAAGATAAATTTTTGGCTTGTAACATCACTTTTCATCTACCATCTTCATTGAAAACAATGGAAGTGCAAAATAATTCTATCTCCGTAAATAAAAAAATAGAAACTGCTGACGGGTCAACAAATTGAATACCGTTTGAACTTCATGAGGATCCAAGTACAATGCCTTCTCATCCTGTACACCAACAATGTACGTGGAAGCACCAGGTTTACCACCTAAAATGCCTAGGCTTTGTGGAAATGTAAATGTTTCCCGTAACAAAGGAATATATCTGCAAGAATAGGGCAAACATTAAGAGCCTTTGGAAGAAAATCAAGATCCCATGATGTACAATGCCACTGCACGCACATGAACACCCTAACCGCAACTAATGAGAAAAAAGAAGTGTGTATAATTCATCAAAAATCAAATAATCTAATAGCACAGGTTTTCAATTTTTTTGACTATTCGAGCTATTACAAGATAAAGCAACTGAAGGTTCTTTTAGTTTTCCTATTAAAATAAAACATTACAATTGCCGCCTTGGGCTTGCATATTTCAAAACCAAAACAGGTCAATTTTCCTGCTGGGCTCCCTACTGGAAATCAAGTTACTAAAATGAAAAACATATCAAATTCAGATAAACTGATGAAGTATACTTCCAGAATTCTCTCAGAATACATGGGAAACAGTAGAAACAAGTTTTATATATCACATCTCTAATTAACAAAGATGTGTTACAAATTAGAATTGAGATCAGTGTCACTCCTTAAGCTTAGTAGGAAAATAGTTCTGCATCTTAAAACTTACAGCAACCAAGCTGACCTTCACACAGACAAATTTGAAAGGGAAAGTTAATATACTATGGGAAATCCATGTGACTTTCATTAAGAACGCTCTAGCTTCAAAGCAACAATTTGATAATTTCAAAATATTTAGTGAACAAATTGGAGATACATTGAACCAAAGTTTAAAGTTTTGAGTTTTGCCAAAGTTTCAATCTGTGATTGAAATTATAGGGTTTCAGAATTGTTTCGTTTCAGTAACTTTCTCTTTTTTGAATATATGTTAGATATGGAATTTTATCACATATAAATTTTCACATCTTAAATTCCTTTTTTAAAATTTTAGATGGTGAAATAAGTTGAGCTGAATTAACAATTCAGATTTTGGAGATGAGATTGAAGCCGAGTTGGGTTTGAAGGTTTGAAGGAAATCCATCATGTAGGTATAATAATTAGAGTCGTTAAAATTGGAATTGATTTGAATTTGTTTTGGCCAGTCTAGAAATGAGCCAAATTTATATTAAGGGTATCTGAATTTAATCGCACTGGTTTGAATTAGTAGAATCTTTGACAATTAAAAGTTGCATAATCCTACTCTCTCTCTCTCCTCATGTGATTCTCTGTCTCATCGATCACCTGACCACCTTCTCTCTCAATCTCTCTTGTATTCCTCTTTGTGCAACCGCCACCCATATTGTCCTTGCCCCATGCATGCCCTAACCCCACCCAACTAACCACCTATCCTCCTCAAGTAGACCTCTCATTCTTTTTCTCAGTCTCTCTCCTTGTCGATCTCTTTCTTCCTCCCCCTCTTGTCTATGGCCACCAACCCCTACCCCATAGAAACGTCAGAGGAATGTCAGTGTTACCCATCCATCTTTTTTCCCCTACTTTTTTTTTCTCTCTTTTCTCATTCCCTACACCTGCCGCCCTACTTACTGGCCACCATTGCACACCCTAACATCGCCACCATGACCAATCTCTACTGATCATGAAAATACTGTAAACAAGAAATTTCAACAGTTTCGAGTGGTATGGCTTTGCATCACAAATCTTGCATCGAACTATACAAATAGCTTTTAAAAACTTGCATAAAAACTCATTTTCAACAGAAAATTGACTGATAGTAATTTGACAACTATTTTTCTCTTCACCATCATTCCTTCTGTAAGAGATGCTCATGATTAAACTATGTATGAAGGGTTCTAAGTCCAGAATGATACCAATTTGATAAATGGTTGAGACGCGGAGTATAACTGTATCTAACAATTTCACTTCAATATAATTCAAATTACATACTGAGCCAATAAATTATGGTTGACATGTAAGCATGCATCAAGCAGTATAAACAATTCATCAAACCCACAGATGATGGAAGTATTTGTTTATTAGGTCTCTTTGACAAACCAAACCTTAAAATCATGCATGTTTAGAACAATGCCAATTTTTGTGCGATTTGATGAGGGAAGATTCCTACATTTAACTTACCTGGGGTTGATTTTTTCCAGTCCAAGAACCAAAGGAACCAAGAAGAGTATAGGTGCCCAGTCTAGTTGCTCCTTGTTAAAATCATGACAAAGTCTAGATACAACCTCAATGCAGATAACTGGAGCTCCACCTTGTTCCCCATCTTTGTCACCTGAAACGACATATAGAACCATAGGCAACCTTTGTTTATGTTCACCAAGTTCATCTTGCTCTCTGTTAGCATGAGCAATGGTTTCCCAAGTTCGACACATAGCATAAGGACCCAACCATGATCCAGCAGCCAAACCAAAAGCCTTCCCAGCTTTAAGAAGATTGTGTATTGAGAAGGTACATAAGCTTGAGTCGCCAAAAAGACGTAGAATTTCAATATACTGAAAATCGTATGGCTGAAAACCAAAAATCAGACACAATGCTCACTAGACCTTTTTCAATATTTACCAAACATCAAAGTGAATCACATGGATGACTAGTATGAATCATCACCTTTTGTGAGGGTTTCCTCCAAGATCCCCCCATATAGTGAAGAATCAATGCCTGTTGGCAATTTTAAAGTACACCTCACTAATAGCTTCATCTGCATAAGTATGAGCTAGAAAGAAAGAGATGAATAAGATAATTACCTGAGCAATAAGCATCTGGCTACTTCTGATCATACACCCCCAGTTGACATCACATGTGAATTTTGAGTCCCCAATAGGTTCAAAACCTGTAGAAGATCTGGGTCAAAATATGGCATTCATGGCCATGAGTGCAGAGTGCTTCAGTAAACTAACCTTTCCGGTAAGTGATCCATATTCTTGATGAGAAATCTTCTAGAAAAGATGTAAAACTATTGCCCGGATCACGATTATGTGACTCATCGAATGACAGATTGTAGCACTTGCCAAGAAACCATATTTCACTGGTTGAGCTCAAAGTGACAGCACTGCTTGATCCTAATACACGATCTTGGAGCCTCCTCATTGAGCCACTACTAATAATGTTCTTTACAGCTGTTGTCCAGCCATAACTACTAGATTTGCTAGAGTTGTTTTCTATTGAAAATGAGCTGGGGGTTCTTTCAAAAAGTGAGAAATTGGATGTGAAAAAACTTGAAAATATAGAAACCTTTGCTGACGTATTAGGCAGATTCTTATTTTCTGAATTAGATGTAGTTTCTTTATCTACTGATTCATCTAAATTTTTCTGAAGGAATTCTGAATCCACAACTGCCTCAGGCAAGTCCTTCATTACCTAGATAAGTATATAGCAAATGTTAGAAAAAGGAGTTCTCCGCAGTAGGATATAATAGAAATGCATTCCACTTACTGTAAACACTGCCAATCACATTACAAAAGAGCAAACCATGCTTGAACAACATAGAAACAAAATATACTTCAATAAGAAAAGCAATTTTTGAATATTTTATCGGAATTAAAACCTAATTAGAGAAAGGAACTATAGGATAGGAATAATAATATGATAAGCATTGAGCTACCAAAAAAATATGCATACAATAAACATCAAAATTTAACAGAAATTGCCATAGGTGAGAAGAGAGGATGGGGAGAAGAGAAAAGAAAGAGAGGGAGAAAGGACAAGAGAGGAGTACCAGGCACACAAGAGCATGCAATATTAGCAAGAAATGATAGTAGCTAGATGGTGCAATATAGGTGGGCACATTGAGATGAGAACAACAACCAAGCCTAGTCCCACTAGGTGGAGTCGACTATATGGATTCTTCTATGCTATTGGACTCTATCACCTACTATATCATCATCTACATTTAAATAAATTTTATCTTATTTCAGTATTGTTAACCAAGTCTTATTTGATCTTCTTTTCTCGTTTACTTTTTCCTATGTACCATAACTTAAATCCCGAATTTTCTATCATCTTTACCTTCTCTTGTGACAATTTTATCTCTTATAAATATAAAATATGAATTCTTCTCCTAATCATGATATCTACTACCTCCATTGCTTTATCAATGAGTGATTCTTATGTTTCTTGTTCCAACTCTAAGACAATCAGTATTCCTATAATGTTTATTCTTATCCAACTTATAGTGTGAGCCCTCTAGCATATTTAACACTACAAATAAGTTTTCATATCAGTCTTTGCTAAAATGTTATAGTCAGACCTTACCATGCATTCCTTCTAGGGAACAACTTATCATTGGCATAATAATTTAATGGATCATTCATAAAATATTCGTCATAATTTGACACTAGCAACCTAGAACTTATTGAATCCAAGCTCAGGAAAAAAAAATACTTATGATTTGGGGTGTATTTTAAAAATAATTCCTAACATTTTCAATAATATTATATAACCTAATTAGATATCAGCAAATCAACTCATCCTATATATAATTTAGTTCAATTTTACATTGATTTAATAAACCTAAACTGAGACCAATTTAAACTTATTGGATTGTAATTACTTTTTTTCCTTTTTTCCTTGGAAAAAAAATACTTATGATTTGGGGTGTATTTTAAAAATAATTCCTAACATTTTCAATAATACTATATAACCTAATTAGATATCAGCAAATCAACTCATCCTATGTATAATTTAGTTCAATTTTAAATTGATTTAATAAACCTAAACTGAGACCAATTTAAACTTATTGGATTGTAATTACTTTTTTTCCTTTTTTCTTGTAATCCATGTGTACAAACATCACCCAACAAACC
>JBBPFP011054347.1:0-25237 GCA_037974795.1 Kaempferia galanga | reverse complement strand
TTAAATATAAATTATTAGAAATCAGAATATAAAATTTTAATAATATTTATTAGATTTTTTTAATTTTAAATATATATATTTTATTGGGGTAATTGAATTGGGATTTATAAAAGCTTATTCAAACTATCCCTATGTATGTGAGGAGTTGTTTGAATTAATTAAATACAAATAGACAAATAAAATTGTCGCCGCAGCAGGCGACATCGCGATGCCCACAGCAGCCAGCGATGTCGAAGGGCGCCCCCAAACGCGGCACCGGACTCCCCTAGCAGCGCTGAAAGCGGCGGGGGCCTTCAGTGCCACCGGACGCGTTGCAGGACGCTTCCAGTGGGCTCGGACACATGGCAAACTGACTATTCAAACTTTTACAAAATTATATAGGAAATTCCATACACAGTTCCATATAAACATATGAAAAAAAAAAAAGACTTAACTGAGTAATTGTCCAAACGCTTGTATTTAAATGCCTAGTTAAAAACTACTGAGAAAAAAAGAAAAATCAATCTGCAAAGGGCAAACCTGTTCATTTTGTTCGTCACAATATCCAACTAAAGAAACTAAGTTACGGTGATGTAACCTTGACAGAAACTCTATCTCTGTCAAGAACTCCTTTGAACCTTGTAATGATCCTTCTAGTGCTCTCTTTATGGCTACGGGCCTTCCATCATCTAGTGTTCCTTTATATACCTTTCCATACCCTCCTTGGCCTACTTGAGATGATTTGCAGAAATTTTTTGTAGCAAGGACCATTTCTTCAAAAGTGAAGCATTTTACACCATTTAGTTTAAGTTGAGTTCTCACTGCTGCAAATTGAAAGAAGGGAAATGATCTCAGCAGACATCTTCAACTAAATTATCAATTAAATGTAAACATGAGTTATGAGGATGTTCAATTCTTCGCGCTTTAGAAGCCTCTCTGATCAAAGTAATAAAATTATCATCTCAAGTTGACAATGGGACCAGTTCTTACACTTAGACAATCATATAAATAAGATAATTCTAAGAGAAAGCGTACCATTTTGCCAAATTTTGATAATTGTTGTTTTTTGTGAAAAAGAAAAGGGGAGAACTTAAGTTCACCTGACTGCTTAAATATATAATATATAAAACTGATAACAGTATATCAGTAGGTTCCAAGGCCAAACAAGGAAAAAGGCCTTCCAACCCTTGGTGGAGTGGATTGTGGAAGTGCTGATAAGGTTGCATTTTCCTGGAATACCTCTAGATTGATCCATGAAAATATTCTCCCTCTGTTGGATGATGGTGTTTAGTACTAAGAAGATTAATCAGGTAACTATTTTGGGAACTAGGCTAAGTTTCCACAATTTTATGTTCTTGTTAATCTGGATTGGGATAGGGAGTATGTAATTTTTTCCATCCATATCTTACAAAAATGTGCCTAATCTTTGTTTTAATTGTGGAAAAATAGGGGCATAAGAACTGTGTGGATAGGGTTTGTAGAGGCAGGTACCTAAGCATAAAGGTGTAGGTGCTAGTGATGATTGACAGAATAAGTTTAGGCAACTGTGAGGGTCAAATGATGTTGGAACTTGGGTGTCTTATCCAGCTAGCTTGATTATAGCTTTGGAATGTGAGAAAACTAGGAAAGAAAGAGAGTTCTGAGCATCTCTTTCTGAATATAAGGAGATTTAACCTTGGTGCTGTTGTAAAAGACTCATTTGTGAGATGGTAAACAGGTACGGAAGCTGTTGGTGGTGTTTGGTTACCTGTTAATGCAAGGTCTAGGGGAATAATTCTTGTTTGGCAAAAGGAGGTTGTGGAGGTTAGTGTAGTTGTAAAAGACAAGTAGTTTATAACAATAATTGCTTCTTCTTGATGAAGTCAAAATGGAGAACAAGTTGCCGCCCAACAAGCCTTACAATGGGGATCAAGCTAAGGCTATGGAAAGAAAGGAGCATCCCACTCTAGATCTTCTCAATGATACATCAATGGAGGCTCAATTACAAGGTCTAAGGATAAAAGGATGAAGGAAGCACTTAATCTGCTAATTGAAGATATTAAGGTCAAAGCTACAATTGAAGCAGATTTGAAAAGGAGGAAGTCATGTTGCTTAGTCAACATAATTTGAGTCTGGGTTGTAGTGGTGATTTAAGTCCAAACTAACTATGTAGTCTACCTAGGCTTTTACTATATGGGATTCATTTAGCCTTTTAGGGTTTTTCTGTCACCCTATAGCTATAAATAAAAGTGGTGGCAGCCACACATGTAACTTTTGCTTTCTTTTCAATCCAAAGCAGGGTGAGGCTCTCAATTGTTGGTTCTCTTTAATTTAGAGCTTATCATGGCGTTCTTAGACTTATCAACCTAAAACCCAAAGTAGTGGGCATCTTCTACCTTCTATACTTCAGGTTCGTCACATCACTTTTGATAGGTTTGTCTAATGTATATGTAATTTGCTAGCTTATATAGATAACAGCGTGGAGATTGTTTAGTATCCCTCAGATGACTAACTATATTCGTCAATGGTTGGAGATATCAACTACATTTTAAAAGTTACAGACAAGAAAGGATGAGCCAGATTTTCTTGAGAGAGGTTTACTTCTAGTTGTGTTGATTTCATTGAAGGTGTTCGATTTAGCACATTTGAATTTCTTAGGAACAAGATGTACCTGATGTAATAACAGAAAAGGAAGTGAGATGGTGTCAGCTAAGTTAGATAGTGTTTAGGCAAATCAAGCTTAGAAGAGATTGTCTGAGACTGCTAAGGCCTCTCACCTTTGGAAAATTGATTCTGATTATAATCTTTTGGTATTTGTGGTTGGCGGTGATTAGGATAAGGCCAAGATTTAGTAGGGAGCTTGTTTTTGAAAAATCTAGTAAAGGGTCAAGCAATGTTATCTACCTTTCCTCCAGAAGCTCCATGTACTTTCTTTTCTTAGAGTGTATTCATGTATTGTGTTATTGTATGAGTCACTTCACGAAGCCCACCCAAAAGAGGTTAATTTCTGAGATTTCTGAGATACCACTTCATTCTCATTTCACTTGTCCTTTTGGTTTATCTTCTCTTTGTTGATATGCTATATGAACCCTAATACATCATTAATTGTGTGTTGATTAGAGGTCAAATGGGTTGTTTCCTGTGTGCTCTATCAACTATATCTAGAGCATTGTTGATCTAACATAGGAAGGGATGAAGGGTCATTGGGTATGTACTTCATTAATTCCTTACATTTTATTTCTCCTATGTGCAAATATTATGTTTAGTTTCATTATGTTCATGTCCTAATTTCTATATTTCCAAAAGGGAGCCTTGGCACAACGGTAAAGTTGTTGCTATATGCCTGGTAGTCATAGTTCTGATCACTTGCAAATGCAGGGTAAGCTGCGTACAATAGACTATTCTCCGGAACCCCACATTGGTGGGAGCTTTATGCACCAGACTACCCTTATTCTATATTTCTGATTCCTATAATAAGTTGGACATGAATAGGACATAGATAGTAACTCTGCTCTAGCTTAAAGCGAAGTCTTAAAGGTATTGAGTTTATTAGGTTTTCAATGTAGATATAGTGAGTTAAGCCCCACACTAATGCTTTTAGGTTTATGACTTTATTATTAATCTATAGTTATTTCATAGTGGAATAGTAAAAAAATTTCTTCAAATTTTCTTGCATCCAACATATAAGTGCAACTTTAGCTGTAAACCCATATCCACGAGGAAAAAAAGATAATATGCGTACTCACATAATTGAAGGCAATATTAGGGTATCACAAGTTCACAACAATTAGTTAAGTATATTAGGCATTGAAGAGAATATTAAGATGTAATTGTCCATAAAGGATAAAATTAAAATCAAAATCACAAAAAAGTTATCTAAGAGCAATTAGAATTAATTCAACAGGTGATAAAATGATAGAAAATAACAAATGTATGGATATGTTGAAAGGTGGCTGATAAATTCTATAATTAAAATAGTTAAATATATTAAAATGAAAGGCATATGTGGTTGAGGGAAACAAAAAAAGTATTAGTTTAACAAAAAATAATTTAATTAGTTTGTATATTAATAGAGATATAGCTTTAAATAGAGCTCCATATAAGAATAAAATTTATATAGTTGACCAGGATAGTTTAGAGAAAGAGGCTTGATAACGATGACAACATGTCAGACAACTAATCTGTTAATTATTGATTAAACTAGATTTAAAACACTGCCTGTAAAACACACCAAAATATGCATAACATTGGTAGCGTAAGGTACTTTCTCAGAATATATGAACTCACAAGATTTTTTCCTTGAAATGAAATAATATCCACGATGCTTTCTCATGATGATAACTGTTAACATCACAGATAGAGAAGCAACACCAGTAATAACACCCAACAACATGCCTGCCAAAGCACCTTTACTTAACCTTGCCTTTGAAGAATCTGCAATAACCCATTGGCTTTAGCAACTCATCAAGATCTAACAATTCCAAGTTGAGAGATTCATAAATAGTCAAAAAGAGATATGCAACCAAATCTTCTTGCAAGGTAATACATAATTTATAAGAATTCATGTTCAGTAGAGTCAAAAACAAGATTTTAATTTCTTAAAAATAATAACACTAAATATTATAATTTAATGATTAACTCAACAATCTGAAAGAATGTGTCTCGAGACTATATGAAGTTGGAAGGGAATGGTGACGTAAAGAGAGGACAAATCAGTCCTAAATGAAATTCATCATCATGTTTCTAAAACAAGGTTACCATCCTAAATAAGACAGATTGTACGGTCAAACATAGTTTATTGATGAAGATATATAATGATCAACTCTGACATAGTGAACTAAATTGAAGCCAATCTATCTTTTCCAAGGGCAAAGTAAATAGAAAGAAGATCATGGGCATAACCTACCTTTAATTGATGAGAGTGTTCTCCAACCCAACAAATACTAAAGTGTGAACATAGTTGTAAATTTAAAATATCTCCTAATACGTTACTCAACTCTGATTTTCAAGAACTTAAATTATTTCTGATTCCTGTAAATATATTTCAAATTTAAAGATGATTAGAAAAATTTCCATTTAAAAGTGGTTTATGTCAAGTAAAATTGAAATTGAAATTGTGACATGAAGATCCAACAATACAAAAAGAAATAAAAAAAAATAGTCCTAATTGTTGAAAAGATTTTATGAGCAAAACTTATATTAATAAGCTTTATAATCTATTGAATTTATTATTCAACAAGGATAAGTTAATGAAGACATCATTAAATTACTACAAACTATTTTTCACACATTATGCATGTTAGTAAAGTTTGTCAAATCTTCAAATTTTTCAGAGCTGCTGTTTTTTTTACATGTCAACATATGACTAGTAAAAAAAAGTACACCAACATGCAAAGATACTTGAGAAGACTGACCATTTTCACGAGGTCCCCGAGAGAAATTAAGAAGCTCATATGGTCCATAAACATCTGAAAGTTGAATCCTCCATGAAGCTAGGGTGTCCGCAAGACGAAAAACTTCGCTGTTATTAAAAAGACTAGAATTAATAGGGAAAATTTTTAGGTGCATATGCAGCCTTGGCCCACTCTCCCACGTGTGTGAGTCAATGTATAATTGGTAAGGAAACAGCTTCAGAAGTTTGGTCAGATGGATCTCAAAATCTTTCATATATGGACGAAAATCTGATATTCCTGGACTTTTCAACCGATATCCAACGCCAAGTGGTAGTGAGCATTGGCATAACCTAGACGATGGATTGTGCTCATAAAATTGGTCCACTGGGCAAGGTGGACAACTATTCTCAGATGTTGTATCTTCAAAAGCTTGGCCAATTATCCTTGGTTGACATAAAGGGACTATATTAAGTTGGTTTGTATTGCTACATAGAGGGTTCCCATATAACCTGAATATAGTAGTTGCAAACAGAAGGTAAGAAACTATAGGTATAAATCACAGCATTCAAGTTATCCATACTAACAAAACAGAACTATGAATATTCATGATAGAAAATATTTGAATTAACCTATATTTCATCTGCATAGAGAGTCTCTACTGTTGTATTTGAATGTTCATTTTCGGGTTTTAAGGATTATATAGATAGTGTAATCATACATCAACATTTTAATAGGTTTTATTGAAATGATTAATGAAATATAGGAAGAGTCGTCTACCTATATATCTACCCAATTATGGATTTTACATTATATTTCAATAATTACAATTTTCTTTAATAGTTCTGCACTACTTTATGCTTTCCTCTTTACACCATTCTCTGCCAAATCCTTGAAAATTATCCAACAATTCTTTGAGTCATCATTAATTTTTAGTAGATGTCTGTCTCCACACCAATCTTGTGAAATTTTTGGTTTAAGGATGCTCAATATATTCTTTTGATATGTTTCACATTTAACATCTAATTTACAATGCATACAAAACATGTGCATCAACATCAAAATCTCTGCAAAAACTAAGATCGTAAGCAATAAAAACAAATCCATGGAGAATATTTGGGATTGAGACTACAAGAGGAGAGAAAAGGGTAGAAAAACTAAAAACTAGGAAGAGCAGATCTTAATTAGAAAGCGCTATCAACTATAAAGTTCAATAAAGAGAGAATAACATAACCGAAAACAAGAAACTAGAAAAGGTGAATTTAGGAAAGAAAAAAAAAGACTAGAAAATATGATTTAGACAAAGATTAAGAAGCGAAAAGAAAATTATAATTATTACACAAAATAAGAACATCTACGTTGCATCTGAAGGAAATCTGAAGTCATGACCATCAAGAAAATAGCAAAGGATTATAAAAAATAACATACAGTATAGTGACATTTAAAGGATGATAAGGAGCTGGTATATCAGTAAGAGAATTATTCCGGAAATCCCTGCATGCAGCATATAGAGATTGTAAGATGATGACTTACAAAATATCAAAAACAGTATCTAATGTTAGTGGGATCATACAAAATTAAAGTGTCATTTGCATTGAAGGTTCTATTCTGCCAAATAGAGGGTGGAACAGAACCAACCAGCTGATTATTCTCAAGGGACCTGCATATTTGAATAGAATCAAATGCATACCATGTTGGGTCATTTTCAGACTGAAAACATGACAAAAGTTTATAATGGCTTGCTATATTTTGACTTACACTCTTTGCAGCTTATGAAGACTATTAAAGGTTGAAGGAATTGTTCCATTAAGGAAGTTGTGTGATAGATCGCTGTGAAAATTCCAAAACATAGAACCAAAAGACTCATCAAAGAAAAGGATGAAACCACAAATTTATATATAGCATTCAAATTAAAGTACTTTAGTTTCAAGCTAAAATAGGGAAAGGTACATGTAATAACAGTGCAGAATTAGAATATAAAAAAATGCAGTGAAATCTCACATACATGGTTGTTATGTTAATTGCAAGATTAGACGGTACAGGTCCATTCAACATGTTCCAACTAAGATCCCTGAAATATTAAAAATCATGAACAATTAAAAGAAAGCCAAAGAAAAGCTAACAGAAAATTGAGTAAGTTGGAAAATTAACAGTGCTGGGTAATTTTCTGGCCTCGAGAAAATTAATGTGAGAATAAGACAGCAAGCATGCTAAAAGAAATATGATTTCAAATAGACAGTTCAATCATGTATGTGCAGAATAAGTAAGAATGTGTGGTTGAAAACATGTGTTAATAGCCTAGTTATTGATAACCAAGTAGGTGATTATTAAACAACGTTGGCATTATAGAGGGTCTATGAACTCTGGATCATAAGATCTGGTGATCCAACACAATAATTAAGATGATATATAACCCAAATAGAAAGCTGAATCTGTAATATACCTCATAAGTTACAAGCTCAAATAAGAAAAAAGAATAATTTATGTACATTGAAGCAAATTAGTTTTCTTAATAGCTGCATTAAGCTATAATATTAGTTCAGAAAATATTTATTTGGGCAAATAAAACCACAGAAGTAAAATTTAAACTTTATATGATAAAAAGAATATAATCTTACATTTTTTTGTTGGAAATTCGGAAGGGGAGCCTTGGCACAACAGTAAAGTTATTGTCATGTGATTTTGAGGTCACGGGTTCGGGTCGAAGAAACAACGTCAATCAAAATGCAAGGTAAGGTTGCTTGCAATAGACCCAATGTGATCTGACTCTTACCCAGGAGCCGCACTGGCGGGAGCTTAGTGCACTGGGCTGCATTTTTCTTGTTGGAAATTTGGTAGAAGAATCCGAGATTGGTAGGATTGCAATCTATTTTTAGAAGTTATTTTTAACCTATAGCATTTTCCTATAAAAGTGGGAGAGATACTTTCTATTTAATTTACCCAAAAAAAACCCATAGTAACTCCCTTTAGAACAATGGAATTTGAACGATTTATTCCCTAGATCCAATTCTTGTTTCTTATTGTGTATGTGGATGACATTATCATTCATGGTGATGTCACTAAAGGAGTTGCACAGCTAAAAGCTTATCTTCATCAATATTTCCAAACTAAGGAGAAGTAGCTTGTTTAGAGAGAGAGAACTACATTTCATAATGCAAGTATATATAGATATGCAAGAGTGTCATGAAAGGGGCTAAGCCAAAGAATACTTTCATAAAACCTAACGTTAGGCTAATATCATATTAGGGGATCCACTAACTAATCCATGAAAATATAAAAGATAGTATGTCATCAATTAGCATGATCAATCAATTTCTAGAGAACCCATGCCATGCCATCAAGAAGCAAGCAACTACATAAATTCCTACAACATCTCAAGAGGGCTCCAGGAGAAGGTCTTTTGTTTTGTAATCAAGGTCATCTTCAGATAGCAAGGTACTTGGATGCAAACTAGGTAGGCTCTTGTTCAAATAGATGATCCATATCTAGCTATTATATTCTCTTAGGAGGTAATCCAATTTTTTTAATAGGAAAAAAATAGATAATTGCTGAAAGATCAAGTACACAGGTAGAATACGAAGCTATAATAATAACCCCACAAAACCAATAAAGCTTGATTACGACAAATTTTAGGCTGAGGTCGGCCCAAGCTGTACATGACCGTGGCATGGCCCATGACACCTCTACTCACATATCTTGTATCAAAACTAACTAATTTTGTAACTTTAAGTGAGCATTCAGTGTTATCACTACACTGTTATGTAATAAGCATTTATCTTTTTCTTAGTTTCTATGGGAAAAGAGGATGTGAAAAATTATATATAAACATGATTTCCTCTAGTCATAGAACTCTCTAAATTGATCGAGGATATCTTCATTCTTCCATATTAGGCTCGTGCTGCCCTTTTTCCTGTAGCTTTGATCAAGGAAACAATCCAGATCAGTGACTAAAGGTCACAATTAATAGGGCAGCAGAAGACTCCTTCCCAATTTTTCTTTTCCTTATTTTAGCTTCGGTTTCACTCTTTTATTTTCTTGTTCAAAACCCACATTCTTCTTCCTCTTCCCTCTTATACTAACTTTTTCCATCTACTTCTAGCCTATGATACATGCATTTTTGATTCAATGAATTCAATCATCTCACAATGATTTATGAGTTAAAAAGGACAACATTGTGATGTTTGATGAATGATCTAGAATTACCAATTTTGAAAAGAGTGACTACCATTGTAGATGTTTTCAAACAACTAAATCTGTGGAATTTAGAAGAACAATCATACTATAAAGTACAAAATACAAGATGCAATAGGTATTTATCATGAGAGAGAGAGAAAAGGTCATGGGTTACCAAACTGACTTTATCAATGTTAGCAAACATACTTGAGATCACTGAATTGTAGAATTGTCTGATGTGTATTCTACATCATTGAAAGAAACACAATGGACTTACAAATAGCCAAGTTGAGACATCTCGCTCAAATCAGGAATAGTTCCATGCAAGTTGCAGCTCCTAAGACTCCTGTAAGACAAAAATGAATCAACCATTAAGATAAATATACAACACTACAGCTTGCTAAGTAAAAATATCACTACTATATGGCACAAAAAGTAAAAAATTGTGGAAATATAGAAATGGCTAATAATTTCTCTCCAGCACAGAAAGATGTGATAGTTAGTAGAGTGCTAATTAATTTTTTACTCCAAACAAACATGGAGGAAAGATTATGATTTATCTCTCTACCAATATGTTCTAGGCCTGCGAAGTTAAAAAATTGGTTCCAAACCAATACCCTAAATCTGAAAGTAAAGGGGGTGATTCAAAGAGCTTGCTCATGAAGGATGAGTTTTTTCTTAGTTACAATCACTGCCAAGGATCGCTTTGTTCTAATAAGTATCAAATAGGAAAAAATGGTTATCAATGTCAAGATGAAAACTATTATCAACTAAATCTAAGTGGATACATGAATGAGTTCTGATATAATGTAGTCTATTGATGAATAGCAATTTAATCAATCAGCAGCAACCCAATTAAGGAGTATTTAATCCAATCTTTCCAAACATCACAGATAAGGATTCCAGGGTCCCTACAAAGTCAAAAATGTTATACAATTAATTAAATTGAATGCAATTATCTCATTGTCTCAGCTGATCTATCCAACAACAAAAATTCCATACTATCTATCACATCCTGTGCATGATTTAAAAAATAAATTTGGTTGAGGAGCTAGGGTCTAGGATAAATTAAGCAATAACAACCTATGGTGAATTCATGAACAATGAAAGAAGGCCCAGACTACAGAGTCTACCAGAGTTGGACTAGCAGGAGACGGATAAACAAATTTACAATATGAAATATGCAGCTAAGTTTTCACCGATGGCAAAAGTATCTATGTAGTCCATCTGTGCCTCATAGTCATGTTTCATTGGTTGATTCTGTTGGTGCAATTCCCCCGTTAAAGTTTGACTAAGCTTGAGTTGGCTCAAGCTTGAGTCTTGATATTTGAATTTTGATGTTTGACAATATATGGAAGGTGCAATTGTTCATCTAGGAGATTGACGGTCAAAGGTTGACCAGAAGAGTCAGATAGGTCAAGGTTAACCCATACTTAATTGGGAAGTCCTAAAGGTTAGGCAAGGGCAAGACCAACAGGAAGGTTGTCAGAAGAAGAAAATCCAAGTGGATCAATGTTGACTAGACACTTCGTATGAAAAATCTTGGTGAGTGAAGCTAGTTAAAAATCCTAGTGGATAAATATAAGTAATGGAAAGTCCCGGTGAGTGAAGTTAGGCAGTGAGGAAATTCCTAAAGAGTGAAGTTAGGTGAAAAGACCTAGTGAGCGAAGCTAGGCAGTGAAGAAAATCCTGGTGAGTGACGCCAAGTGAAAAGCCTTAGTGAGTGAAGCTAGGCAGTGGGAAAAGCCCGGGTAAGTGAAGTCAGGCATTGAAAAGTCGTCAGCAGTTAACTGGACACATGGTGATTGGGAGTGCAAGTGGGTTATGGAGAACCGGACACTTGCACGAGACGGAAGTCCAAGTGAGTAATGGTTGACCGGACACTTGCACGAAAAGTTCAGGTGGGTCAAAGGATTAACCGAACATTTGGCACAAAGAGAAAAGTCCAAGTGGGTCAAAAGATTGATCGACACTTGGTAACGAAATCTCAGCATGTCAAGGTTGACCGAAGGCTAGGCATAAGGAAGCCACAATAGGTCACGGTTGACCGAATGTTGAGCAAGGTAACCCTAGACTTGAGTTTAAGCAAGTTAAGGATTGGCCAATCGATGGGCCAAGGGTCAATTCATCAAGTGATACCCTTCTCGCAAGAAGAGAACCGAATCGATTCGGGTCCTCCCAATCGATCGACTGAGGTGGTTTTCACGAAGCACACACTCTGCTGGATCGATTGGAAAGGAGTCAATTGATTCCGGGATTTGCAGTGAGTGCACAGACACGCTCTGGATCGATCAGTTGATCGATTGGGATGCGCCAATCGATCAATGGATCAATTAGGAGAAGACCATTGCATGTTTAAACGACGAATCCGACATGGCAATCGATTGGGAACCCTAAGTTCACGATAAAGGGTGTTTTGCAGCGTTTCTTCGGAAGATCTTTTTCTCTCCGCTTCACCGATTCTCACTGCCAATTTTTAAAGGTTCTTGGAGCAAAGTGTTTATGCATTTCCAAGCATCAAGAGGTGTTTCCAAACAAGGAGAGAGCAAGCTAAGAGTTTCATTGATGTAAATCTTATAAGATTTCATTTGTATTAGCTTCTCCTTTTCTTCCTGTTGTATTGTTAGCTTGTCCAAGGTTTCTCCACCTCCAAATTGTTCTGAGAAGGAGTGTTTTCATAGTGGAGAGTGTACTCATATGTGGATCCTTGGATTAGTCACCTCATCTTGAGGTGGATACCAATTAAATCCGTTGTGTTAGCATTGGTGGATTTTTCGCTTCAAGACATCCGCTGCAAATCATCTTCGACGAAACGATATGAGTTATTCACCTCCCCCTAGCTCTCCAGTGCCCCAACAGATTCATCAAACATGTTAGAAATGCATTATGGGGATTTGCAAGAGACAAACATAGAGAAAAAGCTATGTTGTTATTAGTAGCTTTGGTGTCATGTTGAAGTGAGGTCAACTTGCATCAATATGAGGTGCAAGAGGGTGTTGTTGTGAATGGTCAAGCATTTACAAACTAGTCGGAAATACACGAAACAAACAAGGCCAAGTTCATTTTCATGCAAAGGTCATTTCCTTCTACAGGTTTGTCATTGAATAGTTCAGTGGAGAAATTTTTAAGCGAATCACACCTACTAAGCTTGAAGTCATCATATACCCAATTCCCTCTGATTACTAGGTAATATTGAAGTGATACATGGCAGAACTTGCCACTCAATATAGCTAACTTCCTACCCATTACTATGGTGTCACATGTGAGGATCTTAGGCTTGATTAACTATTATGGAATATATAGTAGCCTATGAAGAAATGGACTTCATGTAATAGCTATGTTTAGGAACAAACTCAAGGATTAAGTTCATAGAACAAAACTTGGTGAAGAAGTATAAAAATAACTAACTCCTTACAATTTTACAAGTGTCTTCAAATTGCTGTATGAAGCTGGAATGCTGCCACTGAAATTATTGTGATCAAGCTGACTGCAGACATAAAGAAACAGCATTGTCACTTGGAGTTGAACATTATTTTTAAATAAAAAAAAGACAGATTAAGATGAATATCCTTTGAATTGTGCATGTGCTACAGTCCTGGTCCAGTAGTTCAGGCATCTAATGAAAGCGTAAGCAACATGTTCTTTTTCTATTAGGTGATGGTATTTGTTGTGGTGTTCCTGTTGTTAAGTCATCAATTCCCATTATGGTTTCATTCTCAAATACCAATTCTAATATGAGATAATCTTATATTTCTATAACTATGCTTTCATCTTAATCCTTTTCTAAAACATACTCCCATTGTAATCTTCAAGTCTTCCTCTTAATGAGGAAGGCTTCACAAGTATTGACCCAACCTTTCCTTGAGAAGGGAAAAAAAATCAGGATCAAATGCCCAATGTTCTAAGCCATTAGACCAAAAATAAAGATCATTCAGCATACAATATAATTTGACACTCAAATTCATGCTTATGTAGTAAGTACAACAATGCAGAAAACACCAAAATGCAACATTAACCTAAGCAGTCACATGAATATCCTACGGTTCCAAGCAAAATATAACACTCCAGATTTACAAGAAATTCTCACATGTTAGTTGGACAATTTGTTATCATGGGTTGGCTGATTGGACAAGACTAGCCTACACGCCTACATGCAGGCTAATTTAACGGAGTGATTGTTTTAATTAATGACACTACACAATGTCTTGAAAACTAGATCAGGGATTTAATGGGTCAGCCCCAGTTTTCAGTCAAAAGTGTTCCCGGTTATATTTCACAAGGCCTATTTATTTTGTTTTCTCTGTTTTATGTCTTCCCAATTTCTTCTTTTACAGCCATCATAACAGGATTGACCAAATAACAGTGTCCTACTCCAAGCCCAACTTGTAGACTAATTTGTCGGGGGAATATTTAAAATTGATGACACTAGTCAATGTCTTGGAAACCAAACCAAGGAGTTAAACCAGTCAGCCCCCTGGGTCATGGATTTTCATTTGATGATATCTTTAGTTATTTCAACAGCACAAGACCAGTCTTAGGCTTCATAGGTTAACAGATTGAACATGTGAGTGTCACTTAATACATACATAAAGGAATCAGTAGCATACTGGGATTAAAAACATTGGTGCAATCTTATAAGGTCTTAATACATAAAAGGGAAACATTTTAAGCAAATGTTGAATCCAAACTTCAGTTGAAAGGTTGTTCCACTCGCTCTAAGATCCTAGACTAGAGGAGCCTGGTGCATTAGATTTACCCTTTTCTATGTTTATTTGATTGTCTATATTTCAATTTTTGAGGGAAAACACAATAATTCATCGCATGCAGAAATTTTTAGTTTGAGACCATAGACAAGATATAGAGTTATGCAAACTAATCATCATGTTCAAACTACATTTGTGCTAGTTATTTTGGATTAACTATGTAGATCTTGTCCCTTCATTTACGTTATATGTGGCCATATCAATAATAATATAAAAAAGAATCAGTAAGGACATATTGATACCTTTCTAATAGCGCAACCCTTGCATGTCTGTTACATGTTTTAGGGTTGTTGTGTTGGGGTGAACAAAAAAAAGTTTGGGTAGAGCTGGATCTAAGTGTTGGCTAGGTAAGCGTCCTATAGTAAGAGTAGTTATGAACCTTGTAGACCGGGGGGGAGCCCCAATTGGTTGGGAAAAAAAAACACAACCCCTAGGGGTTATCCTGCGCCACAATCTAACCAAGCATGTGTGTTGTGTGATTTTGATGTTTGAACCATGTTTATGTTTGTATTTGTTATGATCTGATGTTGTGTGTCAAATGTGCAGAGCAAATGACTTTGACGGGTTAGATGGAAGTCCTAGCGAGAATGTGATATCGGATGCTAGGCAGACGGATACAATGGAAATCTTACCGGGCATGGGATACCGAATGTTAGGCATATGGGCGTGATAGAAGTTCTAGAAGGCATGAGATGTTGGATGCTAGGCAGATGGATGTGGTAAAAGACCTAGCAGGCAAGGAGTGTCGGATGCTAGGCGCAGAAAGTCCAACAAGGATCTTGGCAAGGAAGACCCGGAGTAGTTAAACTCCTCGCACAAAAATCCTTGGCATGGAAGTCTTCTCGCATCAGGTATATTTCCAACCTGAGAGTTGTAACCTTGGGGCTAGGGTAGTTTCGAAAATAGGCAAACTCAACTTGTAAATGTGTTGAGTCATGGTGCCTCAGTCGATTGATACTGAAATAACAATCGACTATTGCACAAGGAGTATGTAAACCTCAAATTCGAACAAGTGCAGATTCGTGGTACAAGATCAGATGACCATGTGGACTGTCAATCATTACCACGAATGACCATTGACATTGTAGTTTGCATGCAATCGACTGCTGTGCATGTACAGGCCATTGATTGAAATCGCAATGTGTTTGAATTTGTGATTTAGCATGGAAGTGATCCAAAGGTTGAACAATTAACAATAGCAATCAAGATGAATTCTGGAATAGAACAAAAGGTTGAACAATCAACTGTTACAGTCGACTAATGAATTTTGAAAGTAAATAGAAGGTTGAACATGACCGGTGCAACCGACTGATGAGTCTTAGAATGAATAGAAGATTGAGGAAAGTAAATAGAAGGTTGAACATGACCAGTGCAGCCGACTGATGAGTCTTAGAATGAATAGAAGATTGAGGAATTGACGAGTTACAACACAGTCGGCTAAAGGTAAAATTAGAAGGTGATCTGGCTGAACGCGAAAACTTCAGCATACCGTAAATCAACCAGATACGATAAGATCAAAGTGAAGAGAGAGCATGTTCAATCGACTGATGGTAAAAGTTATAAAAAATATTAGAGCATGCGTGAAGGAAAGCTTTTGTGAAAGATCTCTGCTACATTGCTTTACATTGCTATGTTGTTCTCTGTGCTAAAGCTCGTTGCGGAGACGATCTTGATCTGCATACAAGACTTGTATCCTTCCTGTGAAGGAAGAAAGTGCATCCATAGGATCTTACTCTTGCAATTTCTATAAAGTATATTTACATTTTACTAGTCTTTTGTGCTTAAATTTATATCCTTGTTGTATTATAAGAGGTTTCTTCTACCTCAGCTGAGGCCAGAGAGAAGAAAGTTACTGAAATTTGCGGTGAATTGTAGGACCATAGAATAACCCTAGGGGTTGTGAACCACGTTAAATTTTTGTGTCTTATCTTTGTGGTGTATCTGTATAAGTTATGCATCGCTTGAGTTGTTTGTTCTTATTTCCGTTGCGTTTGCTCGAAAGTAACTCACAAACAACAAGGCATGCAATTTGTGTTATTCATCCCCCTCTAGCACGCAACAGATCCAACATTTATTATGTTAATTAAAAAATCTTACTTTCTGTGCCACTTATAATTACAAGTTTCAACTCTAATTGATACAACTATTATGCCGATAGAATATATTGATTGCCTTTTAACATATGCATACCATCTAAATTACCCCAGAATAGTAGTATTCATGCACTCCTTTCCAGTAAAACTGTTAGTATTATCGGATCAAATGACTTTTACCCTAACTATTTAGAGTCAACTACATAAAATCTATCATCCATCCAGCTCAATACAAAGCTATATTAACTCGCTAATAAAACAAAGCAAACTAATATTCCAAAAAAACAACTTCGACAATGATTCGAGCATGTAAAAACGCACAGGATTTTTAGCTTTCGCAGCAACCCAAGTTCTGGGGGAAGAAATCCAGATAAGTTATTGTTGTCCAATAGACTGCAAAGTTCACACAAGGAAACAAAAATAAATTTAGAAAATACATCACTAGAATAGAAGTTGCAAAACACTTACAGATGTACAACTGGCAGTGTGAAGAGCTCACGTGGAATTGGCCCACTCAATGAGTTATTGTTCATGTGTCTGAGGGACAAAATGAAGCAAATTAATGATAATCCTCCACAAAATGGCAACTAGGAGCAACAAGGACCTACTCACAAATGCTTTATCTTTCTCAAATTAGCGAATGATTTGGGTACCGGCCCTGAAATATTATTTTCATCTATTTGTAACCTATTTAATATAGGAAGATTGCCAATCTCATCAGGTATAGAGCCAAATAATTTGTTGCCACTTAGAAGTCTGCAGATAGAAGACAAAAAGCCAACTGTAAACATATCAATTAATGAAATATAAAAGAAAGCAATCATCTAAACAATACTAATAAGCCTTAGTTCAAGACAAAAGCAACACTTTAAGTTAGAAAGTTTTAGATTGGCAATCAGTTGACATTTGCACACAGACAAAAACTGAGAACTCCAGGGGTGAAACTTAAACCAAACAAAATATGCAATATGGTAGATAAACATATTTCAGCATGTCGATCAAGCACAGAAACATTACCTGTGTAATTGTCATGCGAACATGACATAAACGCCATCAAGCTCTTCAAAGTTCCAAAATTAAATGACTTGAAAAACCACAAACTAGGAATGATCATTTTTCACTTAGTTGAAAGGAAAAAATCTTGTATTTACTTAACATCTCAAAGTTCAAACATATAATTCAAGTACACAAGCATCAATTTTAAATTCACAATTTTAGTCAAGTTTCCATTGTCTTTTGGACTGCTCACGTTCAATTTATTATCAAATCTGATTATTGTAAGCTAAAAGAAACCATATGTTGCCTGAATATATAATTCGTCTAGGGCTGAAGACACTAAAACTCCTCCAACCCCAAAAATGAAAATAGGCTTGCCGTCACCAAGAATGTGGTGATGATGGACTCGGACTGCAATCCTGAATGCAAGCATCTAGCAAAGAATGGAGATTCTTAAATGATATTTCAGTGGTTTAAATAGCTTGTAGCCAAAAAAACCCAGCTATGTTACTTTTGTTGTGGATAAGACTAATAGGATGTTATAGGTAATATAAGATTTTCCTTGAATAGTTAGCTTGAGATTCCAATGCTAAGCCTAAGAGGTATGAAGATATTGAAATTGCTTGAAAAATAGAAGGAAAAAAACACTGTGAAGATATCTTTATGATATAAGTCATATTACAATGAAACAATAAAGTTACATGGTACTATCGGAGAGCCTATAAAAAAATTTGCACTGATCCACCTTAATATTTTCTCAGATTAAACATTCATGATATATGATATACACAATATGTCTTCACATACGGATATAGCACATATTTATTCAAATTACAAAAAGGAAACTAAGAGAAGAACATGCCATATATGCCATGGAAGAAAGATAACATTTACATGATTACTAATCTCTAGTTTTGGGGAAAATCTTACAGAAGCTTCAAGGAAGTAATATTGCTTATCTCCTTTGGGATAGTTCCACTTATCGCATTCCACATAAAATCCCTATAAAAAAAGGAAACAAGCTAATCAAAAGACTAGACAGCAATTGGAGAAAGAAAAAAGTGTTCATCTAATCCAGCTCTATTACATATGAAAAACATAATTCGACTATATTTCAATAAAATAATAGTATGTCCAAATTTCGTCTTTTGGCAATCAAACAATATAATGACTCACATGATTTCCAAATGTGACAGAAGCCCAAGCTCACGTGCCAGATTTCCAGATAGATTATAATTTAACAATTGCCTTGGAAAAAACGATGTGTCAGGATGAAGTCAAAAGGTGCATATGCATCCCATTATAGTAACTCAAATTAATACTACTAAAATTAGATAATAAACTGATTCACTACTAAAAGGATTGGAAGAATATTGAAATTGGTGCTGTCGCATATTTGCATATCAAGCAATTCTTTTGATCACTCAACACAATGATTCTCTAAATTTTCTAAATCTCTATAACATTTTGGCAAGTCGAGTTTGAGTTGGTCTACCCTAATCTCTATAACATTGGAGTAGAAAGTTATTGAGCAAAGAAAACTCATAACCCTAATCCTTTCTGTCCAAGTCCATAGATAATTAGGTTAAGTTTGTACCTATCATTTTAAGAGAATCTGAGAATGCCAATTGTTAATCAATCCATTGTGAATATTCATTACAGATTCTACATACAATTCCTTGATTATCAAGCAAACATATGGTTCATGATTGTCTTCTGTATTTACAATTCCCAATCAATAACAGAATTGGATTAGGATATGGCAATCCACTTAAACAACAGATTCTATTGGAATTGACTTTAAGCCGGTACATTTCCTGTTCAACAACAGAACTGCAAATGGCAATCCACTTAAACAACAGAACCTATTGAAATTGATTTAAGCCAGTACATATTTTGTTTTTGAAGTGAACTAAGGTAGCTAGATGGAGAAATGCAGCTAGTATAGATCATTCAACATAGGGGAAGCCATGTCTACTCAACAAGATAAGATCCTGTACTACTCATGTCCAGGAACATTCCCGCAACATTGCATGGAAACAATACTTCAAAGTTGAACCTTAAACTTATGCCACCATGTGCAGGAAAGTAACAATAAGAATGAAATAGTGAGATCAGAACTGAAAAACTATATTTGTATTCCATCTTTCTCCAAGAACCTGAATAGACAAAAAGCTAAAAGGAATGCTTTGAAAATAGAAGGGAGAACAAGAAAATTTTATATAAAATAAGAATGTACTATTGTCATATTTGAAAATGTAGAAACAAAAGGCATAAAAAGAATTTCAAAGCGTCAATCATACAGTGCTTTTATGTGCTGGTATTCATCATTTTGTGTAGCACAAATAATGCCTGTCCAATTTGATGTACATGGATCTCCATTGTCCCAATTTTTAAGGCTTCCCGTAGGATCGATCAAATTTCTCTTAATAATACTTAATGAATAGACTGCATTAAAAAAAATAAACAAGCATTATCATTCCTGAATAAGAAATATAAAATTCGGCACTGACTCACAGGATATGGCACAACCTAAAGATAGAAAAGCATGTAATAAATGAGTTGTCTAATAGAATTTTAAAGCATGAGTGAAGAAATATTTACAACTTTTTCACTTAGGTACTATGGCATACCTAGGAATTGTTAATTAATGAAGAGCAAGTCTATCTCATATATTCAACTTCAGTTCTACTTAACTTAAAGCCTTTAATTTCCAAAACTTTCTCCACAATTTACATAAAGACTTAGAGCTGGTCCATAGTGTAAACCTACAATTATAGGAAGTCATTTCTCACAGTGAGTGGCTATAAAACTGACTACTATATTAACATATATCTCATTATCATATAAATATAATTACTAGATATTTTTTATTTTCTAAATAGCATTATCATCAGCAAGAACATTTCAATTTTCTATCTTTAGTGCACCTAACATTACGAAGATTTCTATAATTTGTTTACCAGCTTTAGCAATTCTATAGTATTTCTCTTGTCAATCATGGTTTCTAGATCATCATATAACATATGATATTCTACACTTATTAATTTTCCACCTAAATTTTGGCTCCTTTATATCTATTCAAATTTCAGAATTGTCATAACTTCTCTGATGCTTAAATATGTCATCTTCTAATAGCTTTTTGTACTTTCTCAAACCATTATCAGCTTTCTTTATATACACAACTCTCTACTTCCCAACAGTTGTGCTTCATGCAAACATAAGCGCGCTACCACTAATAGTCTCTACTCATATCCTGACCAGCTGCATCCTCCATTAAGTGTTATTTTGCCTATGTGTGAATGTTATCTTTTATATTTGTGAGAGTTTCTCTAGTTTATATAATAACTAGACATAGATAGTATGAATTCTCAAGGTTGAGAAGCTTGAGATGTATTACGAGTTTTAAGTTAATAGAGTTATTCATCTAATGGGCTATCCATTTATGAAGCAGGAGCAATATCATACTTTTCCAATCCCTAAGTTTTTGCACATCTTAAGATTGATAAAAGCATTCATGTTGACAACTATAATGTCCAAGAAAATAATGCTAAGATTTAACATCTGACTCTGAATTTTGAAATTTACCTTCTGTTGGATCAGTCCTTGTTGCTTGGATAACATGCAAAGTGCAAGTACATGACATGGCCAAAACAGCTCCATAAAATATCAGGAAAACTCCAACCATCTTGAGAGACCAAATTACCAGCAATACTCTGACTCAAAAACTGCAAACTACTTGGACATCAAAAATTGACTTCCTTTAAACAAAATATTAGCAACTTGCAACAACATCAACATGAAAGCTAGTTTAGAGGTTAGCAAATTGCAAAGTTGTTTCCATGCACTGTTCTTACTTTCCATGTTGCAGAAGCACTCAGATTCTCAGTACAAATTAAGAGAAATATGTGTAAAAGAGAAAGAGACCATATATTTCTTATACCAATAATCCGCTTACATGTAGGTATTTATATACATAAGGAGGGAAAGAGGATCCGATAATGATGGTATTACAATCAATCACAATCCCTATAATCAAGCTAATCTAAATCAATCATAATCCCTATAATTAAAGGAATCTCCGGAAGTATTCAACAATATGTAACTTTATGGCCATTAGGATTTGCCATAAATATCATCTCCTTTCTGAATCACAAATGTTACTGAATGCATACAAGCTAATAATTATAGTGTCATGGTAACTGAAATGAAGCCGTAATAGCAATTAACAAGGTTAAACGGGAACATTCAAAATTGTGCCAAAACCAAAGAAGTTGCATAGGAGGAATGAACTAAATCCGAAATTGCACAAAAAAGTTCAGGCTGGATTTGACAGGATATACTTATCCAAAACTAACAAATTTTATTGTATGCCATCATGTGAATGAAATAAGGTTCTTCCCATGATAAGCTAGTTTTAGACATCCAGCCCCCACAATACAAGGACTTAGTTAATAGGAGAAGATCATTTGGCAAGTGAAGCCAAATGGACATATGTGAGTCACATATAACTATTCTTGTTAGATCACAACATCTCCACTCTCAGCCCTGATGAGTGACTAAACTGCGCAAGCTGTTACCGAGACTTGTTCCAACTTCAAATATTGGAGCACAAGTTGATGGGTTGTTGCTCGAAGGTGTTTCACCTACATCTCTATTTGCCAAATTGGACAGGGTTTGCTTTAGTATGCATGCAAAAGGTCTCTTTTCTTCTTGCATTGTGGAGGTGATCCTAGTCTTTTGTCTAACCATAGTCCTCTGCTGTTGAAGTGTTGAATGGGGTTTGTTTAGTATTTCTATTCTTCATTTTGAGAATAGATGATTACTTCATTCTGAATTTCCTTTCATAATTCGTGCTTGTTGGTGACAAGTGGATCTTAGGTGCATATCTAGTTGACCCATGTCACAGGTTTGGATTGCCAAGTTTAGAGAACATAGGAAGTCCATTGGCCATGGGCATCCTCTTTTTATCATCGACTCTCTATCCAAGAGAACTTTCTCGCTGATGAGCTAGCAAAAATAGACCTCTTAGAAGAAACTAGGGATTCCTCTCATGCCTATCATGAAAACTAGATACTCTTTCCTAGCTGAGTTGAAGCTCATCAATTATAGCAATGAAATTCATTAGAGTCAACATGTTAAGGCTCGTTGCGCCAAATTTGGGGATTAAAACACTAGCCATTTCCACAAGATTGGAATTGGGTGCAAATAAAAAATTGGAACCTATTGCATCTCAGATGGTGTTTCAGGATTCAAGAGTGCAAAGAGCTAATATAGGCTTTCACGAATCACTTTTATACTATCATGGGTCCTTCTCTATTCCTACGATTGGGCTCAACCTATATCTTTTCCGTGACACTATTCAGAATTCGGTTAAACCAAACTGTTCGACGAATAAAGTATAGTAAATTCAGAAATAGTTTGATTGACCACATAGCAGTCAATTGATGTTGCATCTTATAAAAAATTCAGTTAATCAATTCAGTTTGTTCTATTTTAGTGGTAAATTTGGTTCAGTTTGTCAAAAATAAAAATAGATTTGTTATGTTTCAGTTAGTTTGATTGTTTGGTGGCACTCGATTTGAGGGTTTGTGATTAATCACTCGTACTTTTGCATATTTTTCTGATCCCTTAAGGAGCCAAATAGCACTCTGTCATCGCATACCTAGAGGGGCATTCTTAGTGTCCAAAACTTTTGCGCTTTAGCATCATCCAAGGGATTGCTCACTCTAGCACGGTATCTTTTTGGCATGGTAGGTGGTGTGCAGTGAACATGCAGCAATCCATACTTGCTGAGTTATCTTATCAGTGCCTCATGAAAGACATATTGATTAAAGACCTCTCCGTCAAGAACATCATGCGCTTTTCATTCAGCCATCCAGTAACTTTTGGGGCTCTTAATGTAAGTAGTAGCAATTGCACAAGTTGGGGGGTGGATCTCATTAGGCTCCTTCTTAAGAATCCAAAACAACACTAAATAATCCATTCTATTTTGAACTCTTGAAAGAAATCAGTCAAGAACATTCCAATATCCGCTGAGCTAGGTCACGCATATAATTTTCAAATCAAGCACTATCAAAATCCACAAAAAGGAATAAAGAGTCACGAAGGGAATTTTCAAGATCACAGACTACCAAACTCCGATTAAAACCCCGATGATCAACAGAACCAAAATGTTACAAGTCCAGGCTTACTTCTTACCGAGAAACCACAATGCTCAGAGGCGTAGAACGCGCACGGCGACCGCCGACACGATCGGAGATCTTCCGTAGACGGGATCCGGTCAGAGCGCCGCAGAAGACCGAAGCACTCGGAAAAAATCCAGCACTTCCTAAAGCGGGCACGGGGAGAACGGGGAGAAAAGGCCACTTCGCGATACAGCTGCAGCATCGTTTGGTGGCCGCTTCGTTCCTATTTGTTGACTGTAGAGGGAAAGCGACCAGAAGGCGAGGTCGAGTGCGGTGAGAACGGACAGGAGATTTTTTTTCCCTTCCCTCCCTTAGTGCGATGTGGAACCGATACTAACAGGGCATAACGTCGGTTTTGCACCCGACGTGACGTCGGGCTCGCCGAGTGGGACCCGTGGCGTGAGAGGGAGTGGCAAGTTGGCGGAGCGGAAGAAGGCGGGCTCCGTCTTCGTCGGTACGCGGTTGTTGACTAGTGTTTTATGGCTTTACGTTCTTTTTGTAGGGGGGAAATTCCTGTTCAGCCCCAAATGTTTGGTCATTCTGTCAGTTAAATCCTAAGTATTTCAATATTTCTGATTACATTCTAAATATTTTTAAAATGTTTCTAATTTAATTCTTCCATCTATTTTGATCTGGTATAATTTTGGAGCCCAATTGAAAGATGATATGGAGGCTAACAAGGTGTCACGTGGTGCATGAAAGGAAGTCAGCCTAGCGCCGCATGGCAAGACGCATGGTGACGTGGATCGTCTCGCTAAGTGGGTGAGATCCCCCAAGTGAGCTTAAGTCTTCTCACTAGAACAAAGAACTGAACGGGCACAGTACATAGCGGCCGGACGGACGAACGTCTTGATATGTCCGGTCAGCCATCATTTACCTACTTGTTTGCCCTGATCAATACTTCAGTTCAGTGCCTCAGCAATCCAGGCGGGGCAAACCGGATGGTCCGGATGGATCCCCATCCAGACGATTGAACGTATCCGGTCGGTCGACCACTTACCAGCTTCGCTCGGCCGACTGGAGTATATTCAGAACTTAACTAAGACCTTCAGAGATCAGACCTTCAAAGATCAGACCTCCAGACAACAGACCTTCATAGGACAGACCTTCAGAGAACTGACCTCCAGAAGTATCCCCGGTCACGCAAGCGATTTGACCAATACAGACCTTCAACCACTTCCTGCAGGGCCTACAGAATGGCCTGGGAGCTCCGCTTGGCGATCCAAAGATATAAGCTTCGCCCGCTTGCTTAGTATGACACGCCTGACCATGATCAAATAAGCAGACTGTCGTGCACTGAATGCAAGGCAGATCTTTGACACGTGTCCATGAGCGACATACCTGATGGAATCAGGCGTTCGAGCCCACATGACAACCCACCATTGGTCGGCGCCACATGTGGCAACCCGTCATTGGTTGAAATATATCACCGCACGTACCAGATAACGAAGAGCCAGCTATAAATAGGGGTCTTCGGTACTCGTGACAGGCATGTTAAGTAAGGTAACATACGCACGTTTCCTAAAGTAGCGTATTCCTGAATACCTCGTACAAGTTCATTTTTTAACTGTTCGTTCGGCTGGAATCATTACTGACTTGAGCGTCGGAGTACCAAACAAGAGGAACCTATCCCCTGTTTGGTGACTAATGCTCTGTTGGTCTGCGCGATTGCTTTC
>JBBPFP011054244.1:0-12826 GCA_037974795.1 Kaempferia galanga | reverse complement strand
TGACTTGCTTTCTTCTTTAGTCTTCTTCCTTCTCTCCCTCTTTGACCGAAACCTTGCTTGTAGCTAGCACCACAATCTGGTTTTCTTTCTCCAAATCTTTGTTCGCGTGGATACTGTAGAGGCGCGAACGCTTGATCGCACTAAGATCTAAGAATATTAAAGAAGGTTGCTGTCAGGATTGCGAAGGACACACAACAAAGGTAATAATTCATTCTATGTGATAGAGTAGTAACAACTTAGATATGGATTTCCTTTGCATGTATTTTTTGGAAAGGACTAGATGTTTATTTTTTCGCTGCGTTTTTTGGCGTGTTTAGCGATCTAGTTCCTAACATGCTCTTCCCTCCACTAGCCTGCTTCATCTAGCTACACAAAAGTGAGCTCATGCAGAAGCTAACATTATGGTCTCATTTGCTATCTCTACATTGTAGCAAAAGGTGATTACACTCACCTTAGACGTCTCTCATAGCTTGCCCCTTGGTTATGTGAAGGAAGGGAAATCACGGGGTCAACTTATAACCGACCACCAAGTAACTATAGGGTGGGAGGAGTTTTTTGCCATTCCTACCCCATTGTAGCAAATCTGCCACCTTCTATCCAACTGGGCATCTCTGTGGGGACTATTTGCTATCTCTACATAGGAAGACAAAAAGAGGGAAATTTAATTGAAAAATAAAAGAGAAAAAAAATGTATGGAAGAGCTGCTGAGAAGTCAAAAACAAAAGAGGATACAAACATTGCCTTGGATCGATCTGGACAAAAATTCATTCATATTAGTGGATCATCAGATTGCTACTGCAATCCAATTTATGTTATTATCATGGTTATCTTTTGTCCTTGTACCATTATATTATGGCCTTCAAATAAACTTTTCTACTGTTATGCAATTTCAGATTATCACAACATTGATATCAAAGCAAGAAAATTTGTTCTCGCTTAACTCCATATTCAATTTTGAAATATATAGTCATTCAACTTCAATGGAATCGAAGTTCTATTTTATTTTTACTCTGTACATCAATTATGCTTCTGCTGTTAAGATTAAATTTGGTTGGAATCCCAACAGAAATTTCTGTAGTTATGCTATGCCCATTCAACTCGTCATTATTATGAGAAGATATGAAGCTACTGGTCTAGCATTGCTCCTAGGGTGTTCTGAGCAACAACATTATCCGTCCAATAAATAGTTAGCCATCCTTTATTCAGGGTTCTGCTGGACTGTGTTTATGCTCATTGAGAGGAATTGAGAAACTTGTTTTTTCTTGTGCAGGTTGGCACACATACTTCTGGATATCATTCATCCCTCTGATTGTAAGTATTCTTCCACAGAACTTGTAATTTAGGTAGATTTGCCATAGCCTACTTCTGTCATCTTTAGGTCCCTTTGTTTTTTTTTGGACAATGTTTTCCTCATTTTCAGTGTTTGGCATGATATAGAACACAATCGATGGAAATTGTTTTCCTTGTCAACTTGAAAATATGAGTATGGTAAGAGAAAATGACGTGTGCAAAATGAGTGGAAAATGTTTTCCCCCACCGGTATGTGAACTTTCTACTATCCACCCTTACCCTTATCTATGAGGCCTACCTTGTAGTCCCTTCGGGGCGGTGCGGTGGTTAAGGCATGAGAGGTTGCCATATGAGGTCTTGGGATTGAAACTCGGTGTGACCGAGCATACCCTCCCCTATGTCAACTAGTAGCCACTTGTGATTTACCTCCTCTGTGTTGGCCGAGGAATGGGTTGGTGGGGATGTTGGGAGTGAGCGAATCGCCTTTTATCACATATGAGGCCTACCCTGTAGTCTGTGCGGCCTCTTCCCCTTCATCATTGACCACTAGCTCTCTTTCACCCTTGACCATGAAGCCAACTACATCAATTGCGAGCCCTCTCCATCTTTGCCATTATCTATGTACCACCCTTTGCCCTCAACTGTAGACTGTAAGCCCCCTTTGCTCTCCATTTCAACTGCAAGTTCCCTCCATCTCCCATCATCGGTGCGCGTCTTTGTGGGGAAGAAGCTGTGCCAGAGAAGGAACACTATTTTTTCCCTCAGGTTATAGTTATTACCTTCCTGTGTAAAAGTTTTCCTTGTAAAAATTCTCAGAAAATATTTTACATAGATACAATATTTTACATGAAACAAACAGATCTTTGGGTGAGAGCCACAAGTAGCTGCCTATTGGTACACTAACTTTTTCTTAGTATCTAGTAATCTTAACTTTATTTGTACTTCTGCAGCTGCTGCTTGCTATTGGCACTAAACTGGAGCATGTGATCACCCAGTTGGCTCATGAGGTTGCTGAAAAACATTCTGCTATTGAAGGAGATTTGGTCGTCAAACCATCCGATGATCACTTCTGGTTCCACCAACCACGAATTGTCCTGTACTTGATACACTTTATCCTGTTTCAAAATGCCTTTGAGATTGCATTTTTCTTCTGGATCTTTGTAAGTAGCCTTTACAATCCACTTCATGCATGGTAAAGAAGGGAAAGTAACAGATTAATTTTCCCATGCAGACCACATATGGCTTTAATTCATGCATCATGGATCGGGTCAGTTTTATAGTCCCCAGACTTGTCATTGGGTAGGTCAGAGTGTCTAATTTTTTACACTTGAAACTCAATACATGAGTGTCATTGTTTTTGGTTCTAAATCCAGATATTGTTTATGCAGGGTCATCATTCAACTCCTCTGCAGCTACAGCACACTTCCCCTCTATGCTATTGTCACCCAGGTAACAAATATACACTTGATACCCTTGTTCTGATCAAGTGGATTGATGCTATAACTGAGCTTTCTATTCCGGTTAAAGATGGGGAGTCATTTCAAGAGAGCTATATTCGATGAACATGTGCAAGAGGGGCTTCTAGGTTGGGCGCAAAATGTCAAGAGGCGCAAGGGTGGAAAGGCGGGCAATGGGCTCACCAAAACAAACAAAAATGAGAATGAGTCTTTGGGGCAGGTTGAGATGGAAAGGCAGGACGGACAGAGGGCAGTGTCCAACATGGAAGAAGGAAGAGCTGCAGTTTAACTAGATCAAGTATATCTATGATCAAATAGTCTAGCATACACACACACACACGTATTTTCCTATGCTGTCATCAATATGAATCATATTATCTCTTTTGTATGAACGAAAGCTCGACTGCTCCAGTGGAGTTTTCTAGTTAGAGTTATCCTTTTGAGATATGAGAGTTGTGTGGATATATGCCGCTTTTAATGTTGAATTTGTTTTGTTTCTATGAAGTTCACAAGCACTATTGTTTATAAGCACCAGGTTTACTGTAGTTTTTTTTTGTTATAATTTTCCCCTGAAAATTAGAGAATTGATACTGACTCTCCTCCAGCAGGATGTGAGAACTCACTTGGCATTGGACATTACTAAGTCGGGATTCAAGTGTCCTATAATACACAACTAAAAGCATCAACCGAAAGTTTGAACATGATTTCATGTTGAGGGTAGGTATCCGCTACGAGTTAGCTACTATAACAACAACCTATATTTATACTACAAAATATAATGGAAAAAGGGAAAACAAATTACTAGAATAGCTAAGGAATATACATTCTTTTGTTTGATTCACAAGAATGAATAACTATTGTTATGTTTGATTTGCAAAAATTTTATAAGGAATTGCTCTAAAAAACTAAAATATCTTTATAATGATTTTTTTTTAATAATTACATTGAAACATAAATACTATAAGCAATATATTATTAAAGCTTGTTATAAAATTTTTATGAAAACAAATTATTACTTAAATTTTGGTAGAATACCAAGTACCAACACAAGTATCATCAAAATTATCAAGTCTATTGCCTGGGTGTGGTGTAGTAGTAGACGTCTAGGGGGAATAAATAAGAGTTCAAATTCCAATAACTATGAATATTTGAATATTTTAGAAGTCGACCTTTAAATGTATATAGTTTGTAGCAACCTTTAAGATTAATTGGCCAAAGCATATTAGATTATAAAAAAAACAAAAAAAATCAAGTCTATTATGTTTAAAAACTATAATACATGATTAATAAAATCTCAATGCAGCATCATTTTAATGGTGTATAAAAAAAATAAAAGATGTGCAAAAAATTAAAATAAAAAGAATTCAAAATTGTCTACAGCTTTAAAATCAAATATAATAATCAGTAGTAAATCATTAAATTTTGATAGATGATATACTAATATTGTTATTGAAATATATTGTTTCATTTACTACTAAAAAAATTGTGTCTTGCATCACAAAAAAAAAAAAATCTCTAAAAATCATATAAAAGAGTTTCTTTTTTGTCTAGATTACAAATTTTTTTAATCTCAAATCATTATCATAATTACTACACAACTATTATAATAGTAATGATCTCGTAAATTATAATATAATATTGATCAATCTAATGACAGTTATAATTCATATATGTTACAATATAATGTTATTAGTGTTAATCAGAATTAAAGTATTTATATTATAACAACTATGATTAATAGTTGTTGTAACATAGTATTATTAGTGTTGACCGAAATTGAAGTATCCATATTGTAACTACTATAAATGATAACTATTATAATATAATATTGATCAATGATAATCAGAACTAAATTATCTATGTTATAGTAGTTACAATTCATAATTGGTACAACAAAATGTTATTAATTTTCATCAGAATTAAAATATTTAAGTTATAGCAACTATAAATCATAGTTACCATAATAAAACAAAGGCATTTTTGGAAATAAAAATGAACAAAAATAGAATGGAATGTTGTTTTGATAATAATGATTTTGACTAAAATAGTACCCTTTTAAAATAATTTTAATAAAATGCATGCATTCTTTAAATCTCTAAGATGGAACAACTTTAACCGAACTTGATAAACTACTCCACCATAGCAAGTTTGATTTAATTTTAATTAAAACTTAAGATAGAGTGCAAAGAGATATTTTGAATATATCAAATTATAGATGAAACAACTTTAATAATTTTTAAAAGATATTTTTTTAATGATACGGATAATTAGGAGTGTTCTTTTCATTTTTTGCCTTAATTATATGAATATTCCTTTGATAAAGGACAATACTTTTTAAAGAATAGGACCAAAGTTAATCGACAATAGGAAGCTATTAACTGTAGAAGGTGTTAACTTCCTATTGTATATACCTACCCTGGCCGTACTTCATATTATGTATATAAAAAGTGGCTGTAGTTTTATTATTATAATCATCAAATCATGTTTGTTTCAATGCTTTGAGATCGGCTAGAAGAATAATATCAATACGAATTAATTACTTTTGCCTCATTCTGTTAGTCCAATCAATCATTCTTCCACAAGAAAAGTTTCTCAAGAACTACAGCTTATACGGCCAAAAACAAAAAGGAAATACGACAACTCATAAGATGCCTCAAAATTTTTAACAGATTGTACTATTCAAAGAAATTTAATAGGTTCTCAAGCAAAAATGCTGCTTGACTTGAGCTGCATGAAGAAAATTAAATTGATCTTGAGTGCCAAATAGTAAGGCTCCATAATGAAACTGATCGTGACTAAAATGTAGCATTGCACTTTATTCATTCTTCAGCAGCACTAGCAGCACTTAGATCGACGCTGAGATCGAGAGTCTGTAGAGGAAGGGAATAAAAAAAGGATTCTAAGATTTTGTTCAATAGAACAATAATGAAGCATGTGAAAGACTTCAAAAAGCTGGATGCAATAATGCTATCTTCGCAGAAGTGTGTACCACTAGAATGCAACCTTTTTTTATTGAACAGAGGAATCGCTGCCTATACAAACAATTTATTTACAATAAATAGCAAGACTGAGGTAAAAACAAGAAACTACAACCTGCCTTTGAAAACAAGTAGAGTAATTTAGAAGAGGCAAAATAATTCTCTGGTGCCAAGCATCATGGGAGGAGTGTGTTGGGGAAATCAAAATTTATGAGCATCATTTTAAAAGTATTACCTTTCCAGTGATTGCAGTGTACATAGTAAGCACGTCCATCACAGTAGATTCGAAGTGGGTGGTTGGATCGTAACTCTACAGTTGATAGACTTGGTCAACCAACATGAATTAAATATGTCTCGCAGAACGAGGAATTGTGTCAAAAACACTTACAGTTGAGATGAAGCAATTATCAACTGATGGATCATTGGAAGGCTCGTATCTATCATAAGTCTCAAAGAATATCTCATCTACTGGTCCAAGAAGATCAATCCCATGCTTCAGTTCCACTTCTGGCTTGTCAGTCTCAGCTTCTGTCAACACAAAGGCAATAAACTTCCCTTTGGGGGCAACGTTGTGTGAGTAAGAACAGCAAAAAAGGTACCTGTCGAGCCAAAAGAAATGACAATCATGATAAGTCGTGCGTATACAAATGCATAATGGAAGTAGCAAACATGGCCTGAAAGAAAAGAGAGCATCTAACAAAGATCCGGTACTCACATGTCAGACTTGCGTCCAAGTTGCTTTTGTGGCAATATAACCTGCACCGAATGGGACTCGTTGGTATTTGGAATCGGATGGCTCATAATAGCAATAGCCCTTGCAACCTTTCCCACCTTCTGAACCTGTCAATCAAAAGCCACTTATGATGTTGCATGATTTGAACTTTTTTCCATGATTACAATTATGATGGATTTACCTCGACAAGGAATCATGTGCTTTTCAACCTGAATTAAAGAAAATTTACCTTATTGGGCAAGTAGGAAGGATCACACACAACTTTCTTGCACCGAGCTGTTTCTCCTTCTGAAGTCACACCACAAACTTTCCCTTCGGAATCAAATTCAACCTGAAAACAGTACATTGAGCTATGACAATAAAAAAAGGTAGAATAATCCAGGCATCAAATGCTGTAGCAATGAAGATAACGGCATCTACTTTTTAGACGATTTACATCAAGGCAGCGAGGAAAATGAGATGCTAAAAATTATACCTTGCATTCAGGTTTATTCAACATATATGTCCCACCATAAACAGCACTAAGACGTGCAAAAGCCTGTAATTTCAGAGAAATTTAAGGATTATTAGAAAAATCATAAAAGAAAAAACCAAAGAGTTGTGACTAACCTGGGGTAGCTCTCCTAAACCATATAAAGGATATATGTAGGGTGAGCCTCCTTGAAAACGCAGAAGAGACTCAGCATACAGCTAGTACAAGTATATGTTAATTTGTCAGAAATTAATGGAGAAAGAAATAATATCTGACATAGAGAAAGCCATAACAAGTTCAATTCAGAAAGCAATTACCTTCATCCTTTTCACAGTATCTAGTGCAGGTTCATTTAGATAACGATCATCCCTATGAAGGGCCAAAGCATGGCCAATGAAATCAACTGTGTTGTCATCCAAACCATATTTACTGAACAGCATAGAGAAGTTTGAGTAAGTTTTCAGCAAGCAGATTGGGTAGATTGTTATGATAAAAATGAAGAAAAATAAAGATGCTAAGGCACCAACATGAAAGCCATCTCTGCAACCAAGAGACAGTGAACCAATAATTTCTTAATCAGTGGAAATAATGATCTAGATAGCAGACCTAAATTTATTGGAAGACAAACCTATGTATAAAATGAATATATTCTGAAAATAGTAAGCTCTAATGATCAGGAAACAGTCTAGTCATTAAAATTCCACCTTCCTAAGAGACTGAATCTCTTAAATATCGGTTTCTCTCTTAAACTCAAACTCTTGGATTAGCTGCATGCATCCAGTAAAATAGCAAACGAAATTCCAAGTCCTGCCCTCAATCATTACACAAGCATTATTGGTGGGGAAGGAACTTTATATTTGTGTGCACGCCCAATATTCCTAGTAATAGTACAAAACCCCAACTTCACTATTTTTTCTTCACTGTAAGCAACTCCAAAAGCTGCTACCTTGATTGGAGAGTTGTCACTGGTCACTGATATTAGTATTATGCTACTTTCTAAGGTTTGTGTTTGTGACAAAAAAATTCAGTTTATTTTCATTCATAAGAAACCATATGGACTAGTACATAAAAATTTATGACAAGTATGATCCTTCTTGCCAAGAGAACCTAACATTTTAACATGTACTTTGAGAGGAAAGTATGTTGTATTCAGAAAAATATTTTAAGATTGCTCACTTAAGGTCCTAAACGTCCTTATAATATGTACACACATTGGATGAAGAAAATGCTGTTTAAAGATTTCAGAATTAGAATCTTGTCCAGTCTCATCTAAAAAAGAATATTCATGTGACAATCTAACATAAGTCTATTTATGAGAAGATGCATATCTGAATAGAAGAGTACTGAATCCGCATTCAATAAATGCTTAAATTACATTAAGCAAGGATATTTTTTATTGAGTATCCTCAAGATTATTATTAATTATTAAATAGAGAAGATAGAAAGACTCTAGCATGCTATGCAATCTGTGTTAGCTTTTACACAATACTCAGATAAAATAACAAGGAATTTTTTGGATCTAACAAATAGAGTTTAAAGAATGGATACCCACGAGATCAGTTCTTTCGTTGTTACTCTTGTCAGGTTCAATCCTTCATGTGTTTTTGGATCACTCTCATTATAGTTTTGCACATAGATAAAGAATTTCCGAGCTCGGCGTTTTTCAAATAAGCCCATTAATGGTGATTTTAGTGCTTCCATATCATTGGCAGGAACCTTGTGAACCTATTAAAATAGAAAGGTGAAGAAATTACTAGGCCTAAGCATTCTGAACTGCCAAAAAGTTTGACACAGTGCAACTTATTGAAAATAAATAAAGGCGATTGATACCTTTCCTTTATTAAAGACATAGCTTCCATCTACAGCTTTGAAAGACAGATATTTTGTAACATCAGTATGTATCAGTGTGCGTACTAAAGTACCATTAGCCATCATAAACTAATCAACCACAAAGAACACAAATTAGCATGTGAAGATTGAGATTTCTGGAAAGATACTTGTAAAGAGGAATTCATCAAACAGTCTAAAACATTCTATGTTTTTTAAAAAATACCAAATCATTTTTTATGAGGTCATATCAATATGCATTTGAACGATTGTGATGTATTTTTATCATCATAGTAACACATAACTTCCCTGTAATATCCAAACAAAGGAATTTTTAAGCCAACACTAAACTCTACAGTCATCAATAATACCAAAGCATCGGAAACAAGAAACAAAGAGAACCTTTGGAATCATGTCAACATTGTAATCTCTGCTGGGACCCAGACTTGATGGAGGCTTATCACTACCCCTGAACCTTTTCCATAGCTGGAAAGGAAAATGAAATTTTGGTAAGCACAAGGAAATACTAGGTGCCTAATGATCTATTGCATCTCATAACTCATAATTTAAATTGAGAATAAGCATTGCCAGAATGACCAAATGACAAACAGTGCATAGAATCTCTTATATAGGATCTTATTGCTCTGCAAGAAAGACATTTTCATCTATCAGGAAATTGTAGGGCATGAGAGGCATGTAACTTCTTATTCACTAATACTTTCCAATAAGCATAATACCATAACATGAGTGCTGAGAAACAATATTTCCATCAAATTTAAGCATCTCTAAGTGTTGTTTCAACTAAGCGCCTATTTTTAGCAACTCCAAATTCTTACTTGGATGAGATTTAGTGAGCTCGACTCTCCTCCATAGTAATCATTCCTATCCATATGAAGAACCTAAGAATAGACAGAAGTGAATTTCTTTTAGCAGAATGATAAAAATGTCTCTAGAAAAATAATAAAATATTGCTAACAAGAAAATAATAGAGTAGAATTTTCACATATTTTTCCTTGGAAAAAAAATCCACATACATACACTACTAATCTATTGACAGAAGCTAGGATTTTTATTATCTGAATGAAGTATTAAAAAAACAACCACTAATGCCAGAGGTTTCTTTTCATAACATCAGACCTAAGAATTCTTAGGAATCAAATAATTGCACTTGTTAAATAAAAAGCACTCTTGGAATAATCAAGTTTTTCACTCTTGGGTCTTTTTTGACTTCTGATCCTGGATTTCTTAAGAACTAAAACACATGTCAATATATTAGCTTTGATACTTATGAAACCAAAAGGCAAAAAGCCACCTAATAAATATATAGCTCAGTATAATCTCATTGAATCGGGTTCAACTGTCATGAAGTGCATGAAAACTATCGAAAGGTTTGGGAAAGAATAAATTTTGCAAAAGGGAAAATTTACTCTATTTTTCCATTGATATTGAAAACAAATCAAATTCATTGAACATATGATGTAACGTGTGGAAAAAAACTTAGGCCATGCCTAGTGGAATGAACTACCATACCTTTTGGCTTAAGAGAACCAGATTGCAGTCCATGGGTAGTATATTCCCATTTATTTGTTAAAAAACAAGAACAAAGTTATCAACAAACTTCCCTTTAAAATGTCATAATAAACCCAAAAAAAAAAAAAAAAAAATCTCAATGTTGTACCTGAAAGAAGATTGCTCCTATTTAAAGCACAACAAATCTAAGTATAACATTCTCATGCATTTGCATCTAAGTAGAAACATTCTAAGAGGAATGAAAGAAGCTGGCATTTTAGAGACACACGCTTCCATATGCCAATGCATCCCATTCGTTACACCCACCCAAATATTTCATTTTCAAGTCACATCCAAAAATGATAGAGAACTCAATAAGAGTACGAAGGTATGAAAAACTTGACAATATAAAAGCCCAAAAAATGAGTCCATGTTCAGAATTCAACTCAAAACAGAATATAATAACAATAACAAATCAAAGTATTGAATCGTAAAGTAAACAGTTTATCAAAGAAAGGCTAGAATTAAATTTGAAAAAAAATGTTCTTTGATTGCTCCAACAGAAATAGACAAATGAAAACACTGAACTAACGGAACATCTTTCCAATTCTTAGGAAATAATCAGGAAGCAATTGTGTTGAATGAATGACTAAGAATGGTAACATTGCCTTTTGCTACCAGTATCTAGTCCGATCAAGAAACCATTTTACCAAGTTAAATTTCAAATTATGGTAATACTGGACATATTTTCTTCAAGCATGAGACAAACAATATCCCTTGAAGACATTCTTAAACAAGACTTCCAGATCAAATAGAAAAGTACCCGATAAGAACACCGAGATCCAATTTTCAAGGTATATGCACTCAAAATAAAAAAAAAAGACAATTGTTTATTGGCGAATACGCAACCTGAGTGCAAAAAGTACAAAGATGACGACATCAGAAAACAGGAAATGCAAGGCAGAATTTTGATGACATCAACGTGTCGCTAGCGAGCAAATTAGCGCTACGATAATCACAAGATCCAACCGATCCCTGGAAAGGCAATGACATCGGAGGGAGGGGCGGAAAGGAGAGACCTTGAGGCGATCGACGGAGAGGAGGCCGCTGAGAATGCATTCCTTGAGTCCGGTTCCAAGAACGATTACGTCGTATTCCTCATCCATGGCGATGACAAGAGTGGGGCGGGTGATCTATCTCCGAGAGATGAATCAAGATCGACGAGACGGCGAGTTGCCAACGATAGAAGAGATGCTTCGCGGCTGGAACAGGACCGACTCTTAAATCCAGTCCAGAAAAGTGCCTGTTTCCAACAGAACCCAGGGGCAAAGGACATATTTACCATTTTTTTAATATTTTACAAAAACAATTTATTTATTAGGGCAATCGTCTTAATTATTTGTTTTTTTTATCTGGTCTAGCCTTCTTCGTGAGAAAGCCCATATAAAATCCTTTTATACAGAGCCGGCTACAAACCAATTAAACAATTATAATATATTATCTTAGACATCCTTAACCGTCCGTATAGTTTATTGTACGAACGAGGGAAGATAAATTACCGGTTAAATTTATAGTTAACTCGTAAAGAATTAGGAGGTGAGAGAAGTTTTTTTAAAAAAATATGCACAAATTAATTTCTGATATATTGTATTAAATTTATTACCCTCTAGCTAAGTTATTTTTCATAAGTCTTTACACAACTATAATTATTCTCTTCGATATCTATTTCCAATATTCTCCCTCTTTGTTAATTACTACTTGGACACTTTTATCAATTGTCTTTTTCTTTCAAAACCTTCTTTCTAATTCAATCCAACTAGTCAAGCAAGCAATATGATCTTTATTAGTTTTATGAAAGTTAAGACATCGGCTGATATTCTTCCAATCTTTGTATCTTTCATCAGCAAGATAACCATGTTTCACCGTGATTTTTTTTGAGTTTCGAATAACTTGCAACAAAAATAGAATATTTTATCCATAGAAATAGAGTACACTAACCATCTCTCATCACTTTTCTCACCATTTCTCAATTGTCCTTTATAATGTGATGTATTGAAATGTCTTTCAGTGTTATTGTTAGGAACTAGATCACTAAACGCTCAGAAATGCACAGCGAAAAATTAAAACATCTAGTCCTTTCAGAAGATCCATGCGAACGAATCCCATATCTAAGTTGTTACTACTCTATCACATAGAATAAGTTATTACCTTTGTTGCGTGACCTTCACAATCCCGACAGTAACCTTCTTTTGATCTTCTTGGATCTTAGCGTGATCAAGTGTTCGTACCTCTATGGTATCCACATGAACACATTCCGTCCATCTCACGAACTCATGATTTGGAGAAGAACAACTAAGAGATGCTAGCCTCTTTTGTTGTTCGGCCAAAAAAGAAAATGAATCCCTCTTGTTGTGTTCGGCTAAAGAAGAAAATGAATCCCTCTTGTTGTGTTCGGCCGAGGAATGAAGACTAAAAGTTCACCACAAAATATAAGTAAAAGCCTTTTATATTCATCTCATGAATATGAAATGTTTTTGACTTTTCATCTTTCTCTTTTAAT
>JBBPFP011054136.1:0-12826 GCA_037974795.1 Kaempferia galanga | reverse complement strand
AAAAGCTTCTTTACAAAACCTCAAAGGCATCTAGAAAACCACTAAGTAAGCATTTTATCACGGCTTGACTTTGGTCACGACTATTTCATCTTACACTTCTTAATGTCAGATCGAATTCTTTGGTCCCCTCTTGGTCCTGATCAGCAGGGTCATTGGATTATATCAAGGATCTATGTATTAGTCCCTCCTAATATGATCCAACGATCCTCCTAATTTAGGACCAGGAGATCTGTGCTCCTTAATACCATCTCCTTGGATTAATTAGGAGTTTGAATGATGTCTATCAGCTTTATATGCGGGCATATTTATGAAGCCCAAGCCCAACCGCCTATCATAGACAACATCCATAAACATTGTTTCTCCTTTATGAATTCAGTATCGGATTATCCCATCAACAATTGACATGATGCGATGGTTTTTGAATTTGCTTTGATTTTTAGGAAGAAAACCACCAAAGCACATTAGCACAACCAGCCTAATCAGCTACACATTTATTGTATCATAAATTACTTTCCTGCATAGAAATAGATTTTCCATAGACAATAGGCTTCACATCATCACAGAAGAATTCCTTGTCTTCCTTTTAACTTAAAAATTGAGTTTGTATGCAAGAAAACATAGAAGAAGGTGCAGCACTCAAGCTGGAGATCCAAAATCTTAAGGCGTTGATACCGAAAAATGCATACATAATGGACTGAAAAGGCAGAAGAAAATCAGGAAATTTTTCCAAAACCTGACTTAGAGAGATTGAAGTTTAATATCCTCAAAGACAAGTTGCTTAATGTAATTAAGAACATATGATACGAAGGAGCAAAATTTTTAAGAGAAAAAACAAAATGGCTATCAGGCATGATGACTGCACTACGATTCTGCATATATAAAATAGTACATCATCACGATCACCATAGTATTTGTTCAAACTATCAGGGTCAGCTACATAATTCCTCCATTAAGCATGATGGATGACTAGATCAACAATAATATGCAAGCCAATTAAATCATATTGACTAGAGTTTTGTTTCCACTCCATGCCTATATCACCTTCGCTACCTCTTAACTATAAAATATTTTGACCGGCTTTGAACATATCCATATCATCATATGCCTATTTTTCTTATTTATCATCAATTTATTGGAGTTATATCTGATTGCCCCATAATAATATTTTTCCAATAATCTAAAATAACCATCTCCACATTCTCATATAAACCACCTTGCATCAAATAAATTAGCGAACCCATTTTTTCTTTTTCTTTTTTTCTTTTTGAAAAAAAGGACCACTTCCTGCACTGACGGAGCCAACCCGGATGATCTATTCGGGTGGGCACAAATGTGGATGGCGGCTCCGTCGCTGTAGGCATCCCAGGGTTAGCCTCCTATTGTTTCTATTTTTTCCCCTTTCTCCTTTAGAAAATTATCTTTCTACCATCAATGATTATCCGAGCTACATCAACGTGGTTCCGCCATTGACTTCCTATCTAATAAAGACAAACCCCAAGTATAATTGTCGTCATTTTTACTGCCAGCAGGACCGTGAAGGAACCTATCTAAAGGAAAGTTTACAGTGCACTTATGTCAGTATTTACATGTCAAAAAATGAACTTAATATCTTATTCATTTTCCTTAACTTCCTATGTCAATATATAATTCTTAGAAATCAATAAAGTACAATTTTTGCCCTTCTCTTGATTTTCAAACTTTTCTTCTTATCTGATACAAGAAACAAATGTATTTTACTTATTCAAACCCTTTTTTTGTTACTTTCTGGTGGACATTGATCATAACAGATCAACTGATACCTAGGTCTTCTGCAAGATTATATCAATTTCTTCCCAATTCACCTATGATTCCATTGCTTACATAATCATTTCTATGTCATTGTTGAAGCTAGAATGGTCCAGGAGTTTCACATGGACAAATGCAATGACTCAATGTATGAATAAAACATTGTTCTCTTTCTTAACACTTAGCAGCTTGAGTTTTTTTTTTGGGTCAACTTTAACATGGTATCAGAATAAAGTTTAGGGTTCAAAGCCTACATGTCTCAAAAAACAGGGCACTCACATGCCCTGGGACGAGTTGGCGGGAGCACTGGGGGCGAGCAAAGTCACCTTTTACCACCAATATAGCTCCTAATAACTATTTTAATCAAATTAGAAGAAGTTTAATCCATTTTGAATAATTTTAATAAATTGATAAAGTGTATTTAAATATAATAATATTTTATTTTAAATTTTAAAAAATAATTTTTCTCTATAAAATAATAATTATGACTATAAGAAACAAAGATACTTTCAAAATAAATAAAAAAATGAGACACATTTTAAATATTAAAAAAAGAATATTCTTTTAATATATACACACACTAAGTGTGAATCTTATTATTTTTTAATAATTTAGCCCGAGGTCCGGTGGGTCGTTTGACAGGCCGACGGTAACTGGAACTGGGCCGTCCTATTAAGGCCCATGCGCATATTCTTTTGTCTTTCTCTCTCGACTCAGAACTGATAGCCCTTCTCCTTGCTGGTTGTCGAGCGGCAGAGGAAGAGCAGAAAGAACATCCGATTGGGGCAGCTCGATCTCTAGGTTTTCCATCCTTTCCTAATCAATGGATAGCTTCGCGCTCCTTTCCAGATTCTCCCTTCTTTCGGCTGGTCCAAATCCCCACGAGGTCATCAGCCGGCGGCGGCGGCGGCCTACTCTTTTTTCCTTTCCCCCTCTACCTGCGAGAAGAAGCAGAAGGGTAGGAAGTAGAGGAGGTCCTGGATTCGTTACCTTCGCTCTAACGAGTGGCGATCGAGCCTCATCTAGTATTGGTATCGCCTCGCTTCGTAAACTACTAGATCTTCCACGAGACGTAACTTAGCTAACAGTTTCGGGTTTTGCAAGTCTCTCTTCCGTTAAGGGGTTAGGTTCTTCGTATCATAATTTGGCAATTTCTTTTAAATCGTTCATATTAGTTTATCTCTGCATAGTTTGAGGAATTCTTTTTATGGTTAATTTTGTTCAACTTTGTGAGTGTAAATGTTCACTTTTGGAAACCGAGGTGCCAGAATATGACAATTCATTCCTTTTCTAATGTTTTGCAAATGTTGAAGTTTCTGCGCAGTGCTTTCGCTGCATCTGCTTCTCTTTACCATTGTTACTGCCTTCTCTCTGAGTATATGCGGTTTACAGGCATACTACTTCTTATTTTATGTAGGGAAAGAGCTCAATACGCAGTTTTTTGCTAGTGTTACGTCTTCAGGCAACGGCCAATTGACAACAAGTAGCGCAACTGCCCCAATTCCTGTGCTGTCACCATCGTCATCCGTGTATGTCCCGTAGGCAATTTCGTTGTGTTTGAAAATGAAGGTTTACTCTTGGTTGACACTGGAATTGAAGTATTTGCTACTTGATATTTGTTCATGTTTCGAACTAATAACTTGTCGTTCTTTCTCACAGTCATGAGTGAACTTGTTTCTTTTATAGCATATATGTTTGTGATACTTGCATGACTCGTCATTCCCATTTAATCCCCCTGGGAAACTGTAGGGGTTCACCACTGTTTTGGATTGGAGTTGGAGTTGGTCTGTCAGTCATTTTTCAAGTGGTGAGTCTGTTCATACTTCTTGGATAAGTTTTCCTTTTGTTTTATGAAGATTTCTTCTTTATCTTACTGAAAAGCATGTTAATGGTGTGACAGGTTGCAAATAGATTAAAGGTGAGTCCCTTCGCAGCTTGTACCCTTTGTAAGATTATCTCTATCCTTAAGAATCTTATTCTCAATTAGAAAAATGCTTGATATTAGAAATTTATTTCTAGATTGTATGAATTTCTTTGGAAGTAACATGTTGTCATTAGTTTGTGAAAGTACACTGGCCGCTTTTCTTATGGAAATAACAAGATGATCTTCCTATCCTTAGAAAGGTTTTGCACATTCTTGGGTTTCCTTTTTTAGTGCTTTGTATATTGTGAATAAAAAAAATGCTCATATCATAGGGCATATCTTGAAATAGGTTGGGATGATATGTTCATCTTCAAAGGGCACTAATAAAATATGTTATGGTTGGAAGAGTTCAATCAGATAGAGGTAGACCTCAATGAATTTGAATTTTCTTAATGGATTTGAATATTACTAGTGATATACTTTGGCGTAGAGCTCAATGAAGTGAGAAGATTCATAAGATAGCCTTGTTGTTTGGTTGTTGAAAAAATGTCTTTATTAGTTTTCCCCGCTTTTTTTTTTTCATGAAAGAGAAGAGATATTGTTAGAGGTTTCTCACTATTAGTTAGCTGTTTTCCTTTTTCTGAATTAACTTTGGGCACAATGTTTGAATCTCCAGTTTATTGCCTATGATTATTGAACCTGCAAAGTAGTAAATAACTAATGGCAAATGAATTATCTTTTGAAATGTGATTATTGTACTTGCAAACCAGTAAATATCACTGAAAAACTTTTTTTATTTCATTACAATTTCCAATTTGTCTTCTAAATTATTCTGTTTGCAATTGCAGTCTTTTCTGCTTGCTTCTCGTGTCATTTGTGTGGGCACTGGGAACAATATAGCATGGTTGTCAATATTGGCATTAATATTAGGCATTCAAAAAACTTAGGTATTGGCTATATTGGATTGATAAATTTGGTGGATCGAAATCAATGAAGAAAATTCAAAAACAAAATAAGAATAAATATGAAAAAGAAATAAGCCTGTTTAATAAATAAGATAATATAAAATATTCAAAAACCTAAGAATGATACATGTTATATTTGATTAAATATTATTATTAAATTTTGTTTACTCTGTAAATATCAGTGAAAACAAGATAAATAATCAACACCATCCCAATAAATAATTTAAATATTAAAATATACTATTATATAAGTATTATTAAAAATTGATGACTTCATCAATACTGTTATAAAAAATAATGTAATTACTAGTATCCAAATATTGCAATTGATCAATTCATTTTTAGTCTAGATCTAGTTATTTATTAACGTATTTGTAGTCAAAAAACTTTTAATTGCATTTCATATGTATTGTGTAATTAAATCTTTAATTATATGTCAGTGATATTTATTATTTTATAATGTTAATCTACAATTTAACCAATAATATTAATTATATATTACCAATTTACCTATTAATTGTACATAATTAACAATATTAATTATTTACATATTAATCAGCAATATAAATTTATTACTTAATTTTGTAGTAATTAATCAGTTCAATAATTAATTTGTCCCACAACAAACAAATGATTCTACCAGGGTTTATAGTTATAACCTGAATCAGAGTTTATTGCTGCTTTAATTGGGTGTCAAGAGGAGGTGGAGGAAGAGGCGGACGAAGGTGGAAGAAGCGGATGAAAGCAAAGGAAGAGGCATATGAGGTGGAGGAAGATGCATAACTTGAAGAAGTCTTATTGTGGAACCCTAGTCATGCTTCATTGCTAGCGGAGAAGGAAGGAGTTCTTACAGTTCATGACCGTGTCTTGTGCCTTCTCGTGTGCCAATTGGTGGACAAAATGAGAAATTTTGTCTGTCCCGGCCTGTTACGGAACAAAATTTGAAATGATGGTTTCCACTTTGATATGTTCATTACCTCCTCCCTCCAGAGGACATGTTCCAATCCACTTTTTCCATAGTCTTCACTCTCACCTTTTTCCCACACTTATTCTGAATATTCTTATGCTGATAGACAAAAATATTATCAGTTATATAGATTATATTTTTGGAAATTAGTTGCTGTACATCCTTTAATTGTCATATATGAATAAATTATATAGTGTCGTATTAATTACTAAACAAAGTAACTATCCAACAATATCTTAACTAAAAACAATTACATATTGAAATTTAGATTAAATTAATAAACATCATTAATTGAAACTGTTTCATATATTAGAAAGTAGAAACTATGCAAGCTTTCAGCAAACATCGATGACTGAACAGATCTCCTTCATCTTATCCTTCTGAATTTAGCAGCCATACGACTTAATGGCACCAATTCCTTTTCCTTCCAAGCCAATGCCTCTTCTTCAGTTCCACTTCCCACTGAGAATTCACAGATACGAGGTGTCCCAACCCTAGCTGACTTCATTTTTCCTTCCTCCGATTGCTTGTGAGAGAAAGATCTTGGATTGATGTTGCACGACTTTGGGTGAAAAGAGCTGATTCCTTCGATTCTCTTCCATTCTATCTAATTCATGCTGAAACTAATTTGATTCCCAATTCTTTTTAAGGTATTCTTGCATACCTCCAAAGGATCAATAGCATTGCCCAATTCTCAGCCAAAATCAGATCGGTCTTTGCCAATCCCAACCAACTTGGCTGATCCTTAGTGGGATCGTCCGAGTTTTCCTACAATGCATCTTTTTTTGCCGTATCTTGATATTTGGACATGTACATGTGGGGGCCCTTGCATAATGTTGCAGTGCAGGTTTGGTATAAACAGTTAGTTTGGATCTAGAAAAGCACAGCATGTACCTATCTCTTATTCTCAGCAAGTTTACAAGCTTTTGTATGCGAACTTTGTAATCAAACATGTCTTTAAACTTAATGGTTGAAATTGTTAATCATTGTCACAGACATATGCCCTTCAGCAAGCTTTCAAGACGATGATGAACCAAGCAGCACCTCAAGGCGAACAATTTAACAGTCCTTCGTTTGGATCAAGCCCGCCGTTTCCATTTCCAACTACAATAATGCCTCCACAAAATCCCACACCACCACCACCACCACCTAAACAGGTTTCTGTGCAGCAACCAGTTACAGTAGATGTTGCACCAACTAAGGTTGAATCAACCTCGTCACCTGAGGTTGAGGCCCCGAAAGAAGAATCACAATCGAAGAAATTTGGTATGCAGCATTATATTCAAGGCATTGTATTATTTTAATATTCTAGCTGTAACTTTTGACAATGTGCTATTAATCTGCTTATTGTTCTGGTTGGATTAAGCTGATAATTCTCATGGCCATATAGGGGTCTCACATGATTCTGTAAACATAATTGGATACTCATTTAGTTGCTGCAATGTTAGCCAAAATTTCACCATTAACATTCTGGATAAGTATTTTTAAACATTGTTTTATTTATTATTTTATTTTAAGCTTTTAAGTGGAATTAGTCTATTGTAGATAATATAGTCCTCCTAAGCTTTTTTCCTTCAATTAAGAGATGCATGAACCTTCTAAGTTGAAGATGATTCCTCTTATTGTTGTACCATTATCAACGAATATGTGGCTGCTCTAGTATATCAACAGTTGAAGTCAGTTTCTTAAAGCCAAAGGATCTCTTATAACCCTTATGTGACATTATCGTTATTGATAGTTTTCTTCCATGGTCTTATTTTACACTAACCTTCATGTCACGGGTTCAACTTCCACAACCATCAAACATCATATTGAAGACTTCTGTTGCTGCTTCATTTTTTTACTCAGGTCATGGCTTTTGCTATCTAGGACTGTTACTTATATAGTCACATTGTATTAAACGTCCATTCTTTTAACCCAGAACTATTCTGGGGTCCCAAACCTATCCTTAGTTAATCCCGCTTGTTCTCATGTTTATGTTTTCTTTTCCTTTCTACCCTCTCTGAGCCTGCCATTGGTTGAGCAGGGTTAAACTCAAATGATGGAGTTAAGCTGAGGAAATGTTTGATTAGGTTACAAATAACTAAATCATAGTTGAAGGTCCAGTTATAGAAATGCTGGTGGTTCTAATTAAATAAGGTATCACATTTAGTGAATACACCATATTAGAATTGTATAGTGTCCACAGCATATTTGGCTATAGTACAATAGACAACCCAAAGCTTCCAAATACTGTGTTAAATAATTAAATTTGTTAAAGAAACCGTCCTTACTAAATCCCAAAACTTTGTTCAGTTGGAGCCAATAAACTAGTTTGATCTCTGCTAGGGATACTCAAAGCAGGGTAGCAAACAGAACATTTGAGTCCTAAATTTAAAGGCATTGGACACGATATAAAAGAATTATGCTAGAGATATTATGTTTTATACCTTCTATCTTTATGAGACATATTGTCTTATGTAAAATTCTGCAGCTTTTGTGGATGTTTCTCCAGAAGAACTATTTCATAATGAACGTTCCTTTATGAATGAAGCATCAAAGGCAAGCCCAATGGAGACTCAATCAGCTAAGGAAGTAAGTATGCAATGCTAGAAATAAGCTATGTTGTATTTCGGTACTATTGGTAATTTATCGCTGAATTATTATCTTGTGCCTACTGAAGATACAAACGAATGGAAATGTAAAACAGAATGCAAGTTCTTCAACCGAACAACCTGATTATCGTAAGTGACAGTGGATGAGTTTTTTTTTTTGTTTTGTTTTTCATGTATACATTTATTTATACATTATCCTGCTGTCTACTGCACATTGGAGAAGTTATGGTTCAGGTCATTTCTTACACTTTTTTTTTCTTTTACAATCAGAATTTTCTTGGAGAGTGTCATTTTCTCACGCGTGTATAAGTTTTCTATTGAAACTGTCATCATATATAGTAGTTGAAAACTATGAAATGCAAGGGTTTTTTATTCATTAGTACTTGGATTCATAGTCAAACACCAATACATTACCTGTATGGATTCAACTGTTATTCATGGTCAAGAATTTGGTATATGCTTTGGTCATGTAAATTTAATTTTCTTCATCTTTTTCTAGGTCAATCATCATCTCCCTTATCAGTTGATGCATTGGAGAAAATGATGGAGGACCCTACTGTGCAGAAAATGGTTTACCCGTAAGCTTCATGCTTATTGAACAATTGAAATCTTATCGTGAATTTTCTCGCTACCTTTTTCTTTTCATCCCTTTAGGACAGGCAGGTGGTCATTAACCTTTTCATCTGCAATGAAGTTGAAATGTTTAAGAGTTGAAGACTTACTTTTTCTTGAGGGTTATTGACATGAAGTCATATGACTGGCCTTCTAGAAGCAAAATAACCTTACGTTATAGTATCCCTCCTGTTTAATTTCTGGGTGAGATACTCACTGTGTGAGAGTTGTTACTGCATCTATTGCCTGTAGCTTTTTCCTTTGTTTTTGATTGTTCAAGAGCACGAATAGTTATGATCTTTTCCAACTAGACTTGCCTTCTTGTTTCCAACGTTCATCCTCAACATATTCTTGATTGTATTCCTTCTATTATCATATTGAATCACATCACAAATACAACACTGCTGATCATGTTTTGATACTCTTATTTGGCAGCTATTTACCTGAAGAAATGAGGAACCCAGAGACATTCAAGTGTAGGTGTTCATTGGATTTGCTAAAGAAGTTTGGCTCATTTTTTTTATAATTTTAAATGAACATTGTGGTTACAATATGGTCGTAAATTTTCAGAAATTACTAACAGATTTTTGTTATTGCCTTTTGATAGGGATGATGCAAAATCCTCAATTCCGGCAACAAATGCAAGATATGCTGTATGTCTATAATCTCTACTTCCAAAATCAAGTTTGAACATTTTGATTGTCTTTTTTTTTTTTTGTTACACTATTATGCATGGCATTATACTTTTATCTTTTGTTGTACTTGTCATATTTCTTTGTATAAAAATGTAGACTATTGCGTCTGTGTTTATGAATTTTTTGTTGCTTAGGAACAATATGGGTGGAAATAATGAATGGGACAACCGCTTAACAGATTCCTTGAAAAACTTTAATCTCAACAGTCCTGAGGTCAAGCAGCAATTTGGTAAGTCCAAGGTTATCTCTTTGTTTGCCCTACTACGTTCTATGCATACAAAAGGAAATTCAAGCTTGGATTCTGCCGTATAGTGATGTCTCCGATGCTCAATTGGCTGCTAAAATGCAAGTATTGTTTAATGAGTTGTTCTATTGATTCTCCATTTCATTTTTTTTTTCTCTTGGTATTTGGTTTACTTGATAGAGCATAGGAAAAAAATTGCTCCCTAGTTCCTGCAACATCGTGGAGGGAGCCAGGAGCACTGAATTGCATATTGGAGTTAGCATGGTTTGAAACTTAAAAATCAACTAAACAACTTGAAATGTTAGTAGTATTTTAACTTGGCTATAGTATTCATATCAATTTTCATCCATTAGCCTTTCAGAAAACTACCCTGCATATTCCCTCTACTCCCTTTGGTTGCATTTCCGTTTTATTGTTTTCTTCTGTTCTTTACTTCTTGCAACAATGGTTTTCTTAGTTCACCATCTCTTCTTGCTTTTTTTACTTGTTTGATTGTTTAAAAAAGTCAGTATCTAACTGTCACAGATTCTTGGCTGGCCTTTTCATGTGGTCTTATTTCTAGAATCATACAACTGAAGAACCAAGACTATGCCTTATTTGTTGTTTGAAAGAATTAAGCAATGAAATTTCCAGGTGGTTCTGAATGCCATTATGTGCCACATATATTCAGGGTTAAAATTGCCCTTGCACCTGATTAATCTCATATACAAGATGCAGTGCACACTGTCCACTCTCCTGGAGTAGGGTTCAGAAACAGCATCTACTAATGTGCCAACTTAACTTACATGAAATTTACATGGTGGTTTTGTATATCTACTCTATCATTCATCTGACAATCAGGAAGCCTAAACTACGGCAAACCATGGAGTGGAAGTCTTGTTCTTTCATATTCTAGTTTGTTTGGTCTGTTGCTAAAATATATTTATCTTATATTTATTGCAGAACAGATAGGACTTACACCTGAAGAAGTTATATCTAAGATAATGGCCAATCCTGATGTTGCCATGGCGTTTCAAAATCCTAAAGTGCAAGCTGCCATATTAGATGTATTCTTAAACACATTTCGTTTTCTTGAAGTTTCTTCTTTTATCCAATATTTTGACATATTTTTTGATTAAACAGTGTTCTCAGAATCCACTTAGCATTGCAAAGTATCAGAATGACAAGGAGGTGAGTCATTCATCCTGCCATTTAGCTATATTTTGTTACAATTGTGATCAATCTTTTTTGGCTCTTCAATACCAAGGTTATTTATATTTATAGGTGTAAGATGAATATGAATATCTTTTACGGATTAAACACTATCTTAGTCCTATCGGAAATTACCTTTTTGGTAGATGTGGGAGTTATATGTGCCTTTATGTCCATATATCCTTCAACTGCCGAGTCTCTCTGCTTGAGATTATTTGCAGTCATCTTAATAGAACAAGCTGTTCTTTTCATTTTCAGGTTCATGTAAATATTAAGAGGAAGATCAGTAGGCCTTAAGAACACTCTGTGGATTATGTTATGCAATCCTGCCATTTTATTTCTTTGAAAACTGTTAGTAGTAAATTTACCGGTCTGGATACTCATGCTTAATTTTGATTTCTTGGAATTTAGACCTAAAGAATTTCATTATGGTTAGTCGAAATTGTTCTATAAATTAAAAAAAAAACAGATACTGGAGGAAAAAAATCTATATTGAATCATAAAACTTTATCAAAAAACATGAACCATGACTAACAATGTAGTGCCACACATTACAACAGAAGAAACAAGTGACAATTCTCTTGTACGAGTATCTTTTGCTTTTGCAGTAGGGTTAATTATTTTATTCCATTTGAGTAGATGTGAGCATCTTGAAACATAGAATTGCAGTTACATTTTGAAACACAGAGTTGCAGTTTGCCATCTCCGTGAATTTTGTTAAAATGGCAATGTACTGATGAATCTTCACACCCATATTTCCGTAAGCTATATTATACTCTTACATTCTCATGATTCACTTGTCCTAGATCATGGATGTGTTCGCAAAGATCTCAGAACTCTTTCCTGGTGCATCGGGGTACCCATGAAGGAATTAATTCAAGGTTCGAGGAGAAATTTTGTTGTTCGCCAAAACGATGACGCAAAAGGCAACCTGAGTGCTTACCGTAGATCCTGGAAGTTGGTCTGGTGTTTGAGTCTGGTTATTCACATACTAAAATATGTGATTAAGGTAACCTCACACTTTGTTCTTTCATAATTATGATACTAACGTGTGATTTCTCTTTTATAAGGCGAGGTTTATTCAGAAATATGAATTGAACTTAGGTGGGTGTTTGGTTGGATGGAATGGAAGTGGGAAATAAAAAAGAGATTGAAAGTTGATATGTAATTTGGTAAATTGGTGGTGGACCAAATACGAAAATGAGTCATTACCAAGTCAAAAGTGGAATTGGGGGAAAAAAAAAACACTGTTCAAATTAAAAAATCGTTCGAGAACTTTCCACGAAGCAAGCGTCCCTTCCATTTTATTTTAGCTCGGCAATTAAGGTGGAAGACCTGATTGGGTTACGTAATTATTTTAAAGTCTCGTCGAGTCCATCTCGGGTAGAGTTTCTCCTGCTCGAAATTGGATAGTCACCTATTATTATATATGAATTAAAGTGGTGCTGCGTTTCATAAGAAAGAAATGTTGATAACAATTTGGATGATTTTCAAGGATATACACGTACGTACATGTTTTTTTAGTTCACAGACCCAACAAGGGGGATGCGTCACTTCATCATTTCTGTTGTACGCGGACGATAGGACAAGTCAAGAGTTATACGACAGCGGTTGACTATTGGAGCACCTACTGCGACGCCTAATACCTAACTCATCGCGAGGGCTTGACTATTGGAGCACCTACTGCGACGCCTAATACCTAACTCATCGCTACGGCTCGAAAAGTAGCTCTCTCTAGTCCGTAAATTCATGGACCACTCTTGATCCAGGGATTCATGGCCGGCCGATCAAGCGCTCAGGAACCCGATCAGATCCAGAGCGTCCGATCAGATCAGACCCCAGATTTAATCGGACGCTCGGGATCTGATCGTGCTCCCGAGTGCTCGATCGGACAGCCGCGAATCACTGG
>JBBPFP011054032.1:0-12827 GCA_037974795.1 Kaempferia galanga | reverse complement strand
AAATAAAATAAAATAACCGCTCAATACAAAATTTGAACACTTCGCTGCCTGTATAAGTAGGTATTCGTCTCTCCTCTCAATCCCTTTTCCCCTTCCCCTAATTCCTCAATTTGACTGCGTTTTCCTGAGAATTTTCAGGATTTCGGGAGCAGAGAGGAAGCAGGAAGTGCCCAATCCTCCTGCATTCATCGATAAAGATCGGCCGTCATCGCTTCTTCTGCTACGCTGGCTGCTGTTTGATAATCAAACGGTAGATGTTTGAGGGATAATTGAATATTTTTACCGCTATGTTATATGTGGGGTAAAATTAATTTGATAATAAATTAAAATAAAAATGAATTTAATTATTTTAATGTTGCCATTTGATTTATAAACTTTCGAATGAAAATTAAATTTGATTTTAAAATTATTTTTTAATTTTTTTATTTCTCACTCTCCTTTGATCTATGGTGTTTATTTTTATGTTTGACAATAAAAATGTAAATATTTGAGAGACAACTGAACACCTTTACCGTTATATTATATCTAGAAGAGACAAAATTAATTTGATAATAAACTAAAATAGAAATGAATTTAATTATTTTAATGCTGTTTGATTTATAAACTTTGGAATGAAAATTAAATTTGATTTTAAAATTATTTTTTGAATGCTTTTTATTTCTTGCTCTCTTTTAATCTCTGGTGTTTGTTTTTACCTTTGACAATAAAAATGATGAAGGTTTTTTTTTACTTCTCTTCCACCACTGGCCACGCTAAGTGACCACTGTCGCTTATAAAAGGAAAAGGTTTCCTTCCACCGCCACCCAAGGAGAAGGATCTCCTTGCGTCGTTATCAAGCAACTGTCGCCCACCTCTTCCAGCCACTCCCTTGCTGCCCATGGTGTTTAGTCATCCAATGCCAATGGGATGCTATTCTTCCCCATTGGTGTTGTCGAAGCAATAGGTGGCTGATGCCACCCTTGGTGCTGGCGGAGCAGTAAGATGGCTGCTGCCGCCCTTTAGCGCCGTTGGAGCCGTAAGACTATTACCGCCTGAAGGATTAAGAATTAGGAATGGATTCTTAACTCATCTGTTTAGTTGGATTTTGTTCATTCCAAATTATTTAGGTAAGATTACAAAATGTTTATTCCTAAACATATTAATCAAACACTTTATGTTTTTATTATTCCATTATTCTAAACTCCTAAATCAAACATCACCTCAAGATTTTGCAACCATCAAATTATAAATACCATACTCAACCATCTAAGCTACGGGCTGGGCTCACATACCTTTTACACGAGATTATGGGGTCGAAACTCAGCACGTCCGAGTATACCTTTCCATGCTTTACCAATTGCACTAATGGCAAGTAGCCATACATAATTTATCTCCTCCGTATTAATCTAAGGACGGATTGACGAAGACGGCCAAGGCGAGTGAATCGCCTTTTTCTAAATATATTGCATTGCTGCTACAGGCTTGGGAGGGATGCAGCAGCATCTAAAAAATGTTAAGTCACTATCTAAACTAATCTATTTTTCTTTTTTCCTTTATGTTAATGGATTGTATTGTCATATTCTTCAAAATTTTAGGTCATGATGAACTAGGGAGAGAAATAGATTTCCTCATGTGTGATGGATTGTTGTCTTAATGTGCGTCATTGCGTGTTTATTCATTCTCATTTGGTTCTTGAAAACAATGTAAAAAAAGATATATTTTGTGATGAACTATGGGAGAGAACTGCATTTCCTCAAAAAATGATAGACATTCTTTTAAGTTACAATGTGTAAATCAGTTGTGCAAAAACAAACATGAAACCAGCGTTGCTTAGCAATCATGCAGAGGAGGATAAAACTAATGATCTTTTCCACATCATTTCATGCCAAATATCTCTTCTGGTGGATCATAGATATTTTTCTCTGGAAATAGCTCCTCAAAATCTTGTTTTACTCTATTCCGAAGCAAAGGATGCGGTAGAAGCCCTTTCAGCAGTATCCTGAAAGGCAATTCTTCTGGTGGGTCTGGAGATTTCTTCATGTCTTCATAGATGTTCATCGCATCTGCAGGTGATCCATATCTCAAAAATCCTCTTATTACCTCAGCGTATGTTCGGAAATCCGGAAAAAGTTTCTCCTCCCGCATACTCTCCCACATTTCCATGGTCGCCTCCATTTTCTTACATTTTGCCAGAGAAACAATCAAATCCTTGTACATATACACATCCGGTTTGTACCAATCCTCCTTCCTTATAACATGAAATATCTGTAACATAAAATGCAAACGATCGTTATTGTAATTACATAACATTTTAAGCTCTAAATTCAAAAAGAAAAGAAAAATATCAGAATTATAAACAAGTTTATTTGCCTTGTAAGAAGAAAGATTGTCCATGACTGTATCTAAAAGCACTAAACAGTATCTCACAGTCTCGAAACCTAATTCCTATGAAAATGCAAAACAATTCACAACTCTATGCCCTTTTATTTAATAATTTAAATTTAGTCAAAGTGTTTCCTGCTGGGTTTGGGAGTGCTTTCGTAAAGTATTTTTAACAGTAAAAGGACTTAGAGAAATGCAAAATAAAACCACATCTGCAAATCATATAAAGTGAAATCTAGTCTCCAGTATTGAATGACAAAAACAGGAATACCAATAAACACTGCAATTTTTTATCCAATTCTTGACTAGGGGCATAGAGGTAGAAGAGAAGGGATATGAATCCGTTACTGAGAACGTTGCAGATGTTTCCTCGTTGTTACTTTTACCCCACACCATGGACATAGATGCTCTTTAAAAGAACCATAGTACCAGACAAAACTTAATTACACATATAAGGCACAAGGAGCTCAAAGGTACCAATAGTCCATGTTTTCTGAGATACTAGGTAACATGCCTCAGTAAAAGTATGATATCTTGGATGGCATAAACTATGGCAAATCTAATCTTAAAGCATGTCTAATATTTTTAACAAATGAATACAAGAGAAAATTTGACGGTGAAACAAAGGACCAAGCAGAATGTCGATATAGGACAAAGAAAGAAGGGAAAAGAAGATTTGAGATGTTCATGATGAAGAATAAATGCTCCAAAAATATCATAGCTTTTTTACTATCACCACCTTGACACCTCCTTTATGTTGTTCCTCAAATCTAACCCTTCGTTTTTTCGTTATTGTATTTTCTTTTCTGAAAACTACCTCATTCTTATTGGTGTTGTCTCCTTTTGGAGGAAGTGAGCAAAGAGGGAGGAGGGAAAACCACGCTCAGGCTGCTAAATCGTACTCATGACCTCTCTCTCAATTGAGAAATTCTACAGAAAATCTTATATTCGCTCATTATGACACCAAGTCGAGAGATAAATTATATTATTATAGTGAAAAGAGAACAATTACACCCATATAAATAGGACTCCACCATACCTAATGGTTAAATACTGAAAGTGAGAATAAATCTCTGTTCTAACACATAACTATTGCTTCACACGAATGATAAAACTATAGAAGCCTTATCCCCTATCAAATATCAAATGAAATTTATAGACATTAACTCATGTATCAGAATTTCAATCACAGCGTCAAGAAAGGTGCAGAATCATATTATTATGATCTAAAGGGATTTTTCGTACAACCAACTAAATACAGAAAAATATATGATCTTAATGAACGTAAATTTGTGTTTCTGGCAAGCACAACTGGAATTCAGTGAAATTTGGCATGTTAATCTCTCGCATGATTCCACAGAGCAACAGAGACAAACCATGTGAACGAGTGTATCAAACTTGGAAAGAGTGCTCGAAACTACTGAAGGTAACTACTTGATACATGATTCCAAATGCAACCTACTACTGAAAGCCCAATCATTTTTTCATAAACTGAAGATTTTTTTTAAAAGAAAAATCCAACAGTCTCGATTTGGACAGAAGCCCTCAAAAGCTTTTTACTGCACCGAATTGGGCAAAACCCTAAACCCCTCAAAGGCTATCTGCACGATGGAAGTTAGAATGGCATACCTTGACCGCCAAATCAACCTCCCCCTGGCGCTCGAGCTCGGTGAGGACGGCGATCTTGTCCATCTTAAGTAGCCGAAGGACATGTGTTTTGATGAACTTTCCTAGTTTCTCGTCATCATCCTTGAACCTCTTGAGCCCCAGGATGACGAACAGCGCCTCCTTGCCTATCATCTTCTTACCCCTCCAAAGGGGACCTCTCGGCCTCCCGTCGTGGTAGTTGCGCCTCAAACCCAGATCTCCCGTACCTTCTGCAGATAATCCCACCGGCGAATCGATTAACGAAAGACGAGGAAGAAGGCATATCTGTCTCTGCAAGGCACTCGCTGGAAAGATGATCTGCACAAGTCTGTAGGGGGAAGAGCACGAGGGAAAAGACGCAATTTTTACGCGAGATAAGGCGGCTCGGATGGCCATCGCACAGGAAGCGAGGGAAACGGCTGGGAGAGGCGGCGATGTGCGACGTTCATGAACTGAACTAAGAGGACAGAAGAGTAGCGATTTGGCCTGTTAATCGGCAACACCCTCGGGCCTCTGGTTCCTGAAGGGGAACGGCCCGACCGCACTCTCGTCTGCTTGCACAGCTTGTTGGATCAACTGACCAACCCGATCCAATCAGGTTGACGGATCTTTTCGGTCTAATAGGGCTAATCGATCCACTTGCCCCAATCCTCACGGGTAGCTTCGGACGTCATATTCAAATACGTGCCATCTTGCAAGCGCTCGCACAGTTGGTTTCTTCAGGTGCATTGGGTATTAAATTTACACTCGAATATGGAAAACAAATATATTGGAGGAATTTTGTTTTAACATATCTATATGTCTCATCAAAATAAATTAATAAGATACAGTAGTTATTGGTCGAAAGATTGGCACTGTCATGAATTCGCCCTGTAAAATTAAGAAAATCACGTATCCTGATTTAGGCAGAAAGCATTCAATGGAAAACAAAATAAAGAAATAGAATTTTAAGGGGAACAATATATGACCACAAGAAGAGGAAAATACTTAAACAAACCATGAATTTAAGCAATTCATAAATCTTTTCGTGGAGAATGACTCATCGCAAGCCGGATAAAGAAATTACAATATTGTACGATTCAGTAATACCTTATCAATCAACTTGGCTCCGATCCCATTAATTATTATTACATTGTCAATAAACATCTAGTGTTCAAACGTCTGAAAGAAAGCTCTTAGCTAAGCATCATAAACGTGAAACTGCCGGGCTGCACCTAGACTGCGTCTAGATTATGAAAGAATAATAGTTGACAGATCAGACCGTTGATAAATCACTAGATTTATCAGCTTTAGGTCCCGGGCACCACATGGTGTTTTGAGCGCATTGCGTAGGCGAAATGAATCACTGCAGGGCAAAGCAAAAGTTAGTTCCTTCAAGATGAACTTTAAGATGGAAGGCCCAGCAAGATACATGAACTTTTTAGCAAAAATGTAGGACTTGTTCAAAGGAATTCCAAAGAAAGCAACTCTTTGTATAAACAAGGAAAAAAAGAATGCTCAGTTTATTATGATACGAAAATCCATAAAAAAAATTATTAAAATTTGAATAGGTCACGCCAAAAGAAGAAATCAAGCCCCAAAATGATGAGAGTTGTAGTAAGTCAAATTAAGCATATGGTGTCTAGGAGGTCCTTAACAATCTTAGAAATTAGAATCTCTTTATGTTGTGCATTTGCAAAAACCTTATTTGAGGATCTGAAAGATGCAATTAGGAACAGCCATATGAATTTTCCATCTACCATCATAAGGAAAAATGTTTAAGACCTACAATGATTGTTATTTATGTTAAGATAAGACTGCATCAACTAGAAAACAAGCAATGCTACCTGTGGCTGCTGTGGCTGTTGTTGCTGATAATTGTACCCGGGATAGGCAGCATATCCATATGTATTAGGATCTTGAAATGTAGGGGCATATCCATATGTCTCATAGCTTTGAGTGTATCCGTAGTAGTTTCCATTCCATTGGCCAGGATCTTGTTGTGGCTGCTATCAGAAGCAATCAAATTTTGATGATTCTATGGTCAAGAATATTCTGAACAATTTTAACTGAGCCAACAACTAATAAACCTGCTTATTTGCGGGACTACGACCCCAAGAAAGTCGGACACTTTGACCACCCACTGGTGTTCCATTTAGTTGTCTCAAAGCCTCTTCTGCATTGGCCCTAAAACAAGAGATCAAGTTACACATAAACATGAACACCAGAGGAACAAAAATGATATGGTAGGATGATAATGTTCATTTTGAAAGCAAAACCTGTTGGCAAACTGAACAAACCCACAACGCTTGCCTACAGGTATCTTAACATATACCAACTCCCCATAAAGGCCAAATGCTTGCCGCAGAATGTCATCTGTGACATTTGGATCCAATCCACCAACAAAAATCTGAAAGCCAAGGTAGTAATAGCCAAGATTAGTTGCACATTACCTTACTATTATTTGCAAATAATGATAATTAATAAAAACAATAGCACCTACTGTAGTATTATTTGGATCATTGTCAGATTCAATTCCTTGAAGATTCTGATGAGAACCTGCAAGCAAGAACACATGAATTATTAGGAATAATACCTAAATATATTTGGGCACGCATTATGTGTTTGAACGTCGAAGGAAGTATAATAGGGAGAAGACCAAACTTGGTGTTAGATTGTGGATGGTGATCAAGATGCATGCAGCACATCTTTCAAGATATGATAATCTTCCCAGATTACTAAGTACACACGAATATTTTGTTTCTACTTCAACAAAAGACAGATAATAAGAAAATTAAGGATGATAAATCATATTAATTAATATTTACATGGACTTAGCATAAAAAGAGAAGTTCAGAAATCTAACTAACCTATATTGTTTTCAATAAATATACTACAAAGCTCCTCCAAGGTTGCTAATCTACCCTTTATCTGTGATGGTTTAAAATAGCAGTGACAATACATATTAGTAATTATTTAATCTTATAATGACACACTGCTTAAATTTTATTCAACAAAACTTACTTCATTTTATACATGTAAATCATGCAATTATAATGCTTAGACAACCATGTCCTATGCCTCAATTAGAGTTGCACTACAACACAAGCTGGGCCGGTATCGGATTTAAAAAAATAATTAACCTGCAAATGGGGATGGAAGGAAGATTGTGCATTATGTCTCTCTTTTGCTCCACATAAAATTAAATCTAAAATTAATCTCTTAAAATGCATCAATAAAATTTTACGGTTCTAATATATTATACAACCCCAACCCTACACCTCTCTCCATCATGCCCAACGGGTGAGAATGGCCATAGTTACACAAACTTTATTGCAAAGTGGAATGGAAATTAAATCCCATTCCTTTTTCATACATATTAAGATGTGGAAACTGATATTGTATTCATTTTTATATCCAAGTATTTCCATGCAGAATTTGAAGAATCTTTTGAACAAACCACTAGAATTAAAAGAAAATGTAGCACAAGATGCCACGGAATAAGAAACCTGAAGTAAACTGAGGGTGTAGATAACTGTTGGAAAAAAAAACACTCTAACTAGAAGGGAATGTAGCGAGTAGCGACATATGCCACAAACATAAAAGGACCAAGTTGTTACATAATCAAGAACACTGACCTAACTGGGGAGCTATGGATCTCAGCTGAAGTCAATTCCAAGCCCTATATGAAGGCACATGGCGTCCTGCTTTGAGACAACATGAGTCTTTATATAAGTCTTGTCTAGAACTATGCGTAAAGGAGCCTAAATTTCACAAAAGTGCATGGTGGAAGGAATATCAATTCCACTATCTTCAAGTGAATAGCAAACACGGGAAAATCATAGAGCAAAGCTCATAAATTCCCTTTTCCAAACTAGGCACTTTTAAGACAATTAAGTGTAAACCAGATTGGAACTATCAACTAAACAACATGTACAAGTCATTGAGGCATGGGAAAATATAGGACAAATAGGCATTTGGATAGAAGAAAATGCGAAAAAAAGTTCTAAGCAATCACTTCACTTTTACTTACCATCAGAAGAATATTGTTGAGAACCCAATGTCTTTTTGTTGGCAGCTGGACCAATCCGCATAGGCCTTGTTGAACAATAAGCTCCATTCATCTCAGTCATGGCACTTGATTGTTCATTTGGGTCCCCAAATCTAACAAAACCATAGCCTTTAGAGTGCCCTGTAAGCTTATCAGTCACAATTTTTGCACCCTTAACTGATGGATATCGATTCTTGAACGTCTCTTGTAGCAGGTAATCTGTAACATCTGCAGCTAGATCCCCAACAAAAATTGTGTAGTCAGAACCATCATCTCCACGTCTCTCACCTGCTCCACATGATGCCCAATTAAGCCGGAAAGTTTGCTCAACGTTCGGCATCATTTGACCATTGTAAGTTTGAAGAACTCGTTCAGCTGCTGCGCGGGTTATAAACTCAATAAAACCATAACTCTCAGATTGCCCAGTATGCTTATTCCGAATAACTTTTACAGAAACAACCTGAAATTAAGTATAGAGTGATTTCAATTAATATTTTTGACAAAATAATTTTAGTTTAGAAAAAAAGATAGCAAAAGACAAGCAGCTTAAAGCAATCATACAGTGAAACAAAATGCAAACTAAATCCTTTTCAAAGGAAAAAGGTAAATAGGTAATAAATCATATCAAAAGAAAGAGACAAAAGGGGGGGGAAAATGAAAATCCTAGAACAATACAAGCTTGTACACATTTCATAGCAACCAAGTTCCCTACCTCTTAAACAAACATTCTTAAAAGTACAGTCAGAAAATAGCACAACTAGATGGATATATCACCATCTAGTCATAAAATTGAGAATCATAAACACGTTCTGCCATCTGTAACAGAAACCTTTGCCAAGGGACAGATCATGACATAATGATTGATTTAATAGTGTTATATGAAGAAAACAATATCTTGTGTAAATTAAAGTTTTTTTTATTGAATTATGGATGAAAATGAATTCCCTGGTGGAGGAAAAGGAAATCTTGGCTTCAAACTCCAGCATACATGAAGTGAGTTTTCTAAGACAAATCATAAAAATTTACGTAACAAAAAAAAAAAAAAAACCATTCGATAAAGATGGCATAAACAGAACAAACAGTTTCACTCACTTATGACCAGACATGGCATAAATTTTTTCATCAATTGGCTATTTCATGAAAGCAAACATGACTATACAATACAAAACTACGTATAACGTGTTGGTTGTGTATCCATAAGCAGGTCTTGTCGAGTTTTAGAATCACAAGCCAGGATGAAATAAACCAGTCAGTTAGCTTTTAAAGCCATTGGTAATTTATAATAAAATGAAAAAAAAAGAGCACGAGAGAGAATCAAGCCCATCTCTTAAAATTGTCAAGCAGCAGAGTACAAGAGAGAATCAAGCCTATCTCCTAAAATTGTCAAACAGTCCCAGACAAAAAGTAAGACAAAACAAATTAACTATGCATCAAAATCATTCAGATTGTGAAGAAAGGGCAAATTGGAACGTCGAAGCCGAAGAAGGGGAAGGATTAGCTTTTGACATATCAAAGAAGCAAACCCAGTTTAATCTGCAAAGTACGGTGACAAAGAACCTATCCCTCAAAATTCTCAAGCACTCAACCAACAAGGAGGGACAAGTTAGTATCACCTCTCCAGTATGGGCAAAGCAACCATAGAGATAACTCTCATCCATCCAGTACTGCAGGTCGCCCATCCACAGCGTCCGGATCTCATCTGCAGACGCCGGCTGGGCCATCATAGGCACCGACGGAGGAGCTTGGTACGGCACAGGAGGGGGCACCTGCGAGGGCTGGTTGTTCCACATCAGCGGCGCCTGCATCTGGTAATACTGCGCCTGCGACGGTGGCTGAGGCAGCGACATCGCGGTCCACTGCTGCCCCTGGGGTTGCTGGTCGCCGATCGGAGCCTGGCCCATCCCTCCCGCCGGCTGCATCATCTCTGGGGAGAATAAGGACGCAATCGAAGCCCAGCAATCGCGTAAAAAAAGGAATCCAAACCCTAGAAGTAGAAGCGGAAGGGAAGCTGCAAGAAGGGAAGAGAAGCGGCGAAGCGATAAGAGGTTGTTATATAGAAGGAGAAATCTATGATTGGAGATCCGAATATCTCAGGGTAAAAACGTATGTGCGAAGGTCACCGAATCTCTCGATGCGTTTTAATGAGCCCATTAGAGACGCCATCAGAAAGCAGACCGAGAGCGTACCGACTAAGCCCAACAACGATATGGAATAAACCGCCTGTTTAGGACGTAAGAATGAAATAAATTTAATAATATATTGAAATGGAAATGTGTTTAATTATTTGCTGCTATTTAGTTTATAAATTCTGGTTAAATATGATTATTTTTTTAATTATTTTTTTTTATTTTCTCTACTCTATTATATTTTCTCTATTTAGATTTTTTCTATTTTCGCCTATTTTTTCCATTTTTATTTTTTCCATTTTTTTGTTTTGTTCTCAATTTTTTAAAAATATTCCCCATTTTCAAATGTTTTCATTTTTTCCCCAATTTTTTTTTTTCAAATTTTCAATTTTTTTATTATTTATTTATTTTTTTCACTTATTTTTAATTTCGCCGGCCCTTGGTGCAATCGGAGTCGCAAGACCATTATAATGCTAGAAGAATTAAGCATCAGAAATGAATTCTAAACCCATCAGTTGAAGTTAAAGAAAAACAATGAGGGAGGAGTCAAATTTCGTAGTGTATTCACCATGTCAATTGTGTAGGTTACAACTGTTGGTCCCTTTTTGGGCTGGCTGGAGAAGTTGATTATCCTGCAAAAGAAAAATAAAATATCTCGAGCTATCCTTAGCAGAGATTCAAAGTTAGTCAATTATAACTATTATATAAATAGACATAAAAAGATGAGGCTCAGAGTTTTTACTTGGTTACAACCTAGGTGGTTGTTAATCCAAGGCGAATGATCAGCTCACTATCAAAAATGTCCTTCGTTGCAGGCGAAGAAACCTCTTACAAACTTTGAACGCTCAGAAATAGCTAGGAAAATAATAGAGTAGTTGTGTACAACTTGAATGAATAATTCCAGGCTTTCTCCCCGGCTTCTCGTTGCACACGTCCTTCTCAACTGCCAATGTACTCTTCCACAGCTTCCGCGCCCCTCGGATGCGTCGAGCCTGACAGCTCCCTCCGGCGCCATCTTTCTAGACCGTTGGGCCTTCCGCTCAACTTCTTGTGCTCCTAAGTTCCTGCATACTTAGACACAAGGATCAAACAACACAGGACCTAACCCAACATGGTTGATCACATCAAAACCAACTTGGGGCACCAACACTCTCTTCACCTTGCACACCTTTTACTTGCTTACTATATAATTTATTGATTGATTTTGAACATATAGATACCACATTAATACGGTTTCACTCATTATATCATCTATTGTTGTGACACTATATCTTCTCTAACAGTAATATCCTAAACTTTATAATATGAATGCATTAAGCGTCTATGCATAAAATCATCTAGAAAGATTAGCAGTCGCATTAGGCTTAGCATTCAGCGGAATACAGAACAAAATTGGCGATCTTGAATAGTTTTACTCTGTATGATCTTGTGAGATTGAATCTAGTGAAACTTGTACTAGTTTCCTCAACAAAGCCAAGATACCCCTATGTCTCTCTGTTTTCATAACCTCATGTTTGCTGCTTCTACATCAATTGCTAGAGCTAAGTAGATAATCAAGGATAGTTTCCCCTATCACGAGGTTTAGTAGAAGTTACAGGTTTATCTTCCAAATTTCTATATAAAGATAGATTGATCTAGTAGCCTATACCATTTCGCTATGATCAGTGTTGGAGCGCAGATGGATATAATTCCCCAAAGCCTTTTATATGATCATGGATAAGGGTGGTTTTATAGCCTTGTGTGGATCAATTTTACTATCAGAAGCTGATGGAAGATAATAAAAAGAATCACGATCATCAAACAAAAGGTTTACAATCTATCATCTCACCGAAAACACATAGATCTAACGCACTAAGTACCGTATCGAAGCCCTAAAAATCATTTTTTTCGGCATTCCTAAAATTAAGGAGCGTGAGGATTTCGACATCTCAGCGAGCAGTTCTCAATCGGATCACGTTTTTATGTTCCTGATTCAGTTCATACAAAATCGCACTAGATAAGAGAGAATATTAAAAACAAAACGTACACAATCTATCAATTTACAGTTTTGCACCAAGCACGTAGATTCAACGAAAAAACAATCTCGACATGTAAATACCATATCGAACCCCGACAAACGATTTTTCCAAGTATTTCTTTTTTTTTTTTAAATGAACGTGGCCAGTTATCAATCGGATAACGATCACATTTTTTTTTGCTCCTGATTCAGTTCATACCAAATCGCAGCAAAGAAGAGAGATGAGAGAAGGCGGGTATAGAGCACAAACCAGGGCACCAGCTAAGCTTGGTCGATGGGTCTTTATCGGCCAAGAAGAGTAGAAACTTGAGCGCGGGTTGGGGGGTTTTCGCACCCTGGAATCCCTCGAAAATTCGATCGAAATCGGAGAGGGTAGCGTCCAAGATTTCGAGCGGCATCGATTCGCGAAACTGATTCTTCACCAAATAAACGGTGTGGAACTTCGAAGGCGATCAGTGCCGATGATATAGATACGAGAAAATCGAGAAGGGAAGGGCAATTACGTCCATAAAAATCAGGAATTATTTGGTAGGGTAAGATATCTATATTCATTTAATATTATAATACCCACCCACCTTATAAAAATATAAATATATTCAATTGTTTTTTCTCTATTTTTTATTTTAATTATCAATTTATTGTTTTT
>JBBPFP011053612.1:0-12833 GCA_037974795.1 Kaempferia galanga | reverse complement strand
AGGGAGGGAACTAGGGAAGCATATAGGTTCAAACCTCGCTTGGACCCGGGTCCATTAACTATCCAAAATTCGATCCATACCCGTCAATAACGTGAATGGGAAGCTGAATGTGGATGCGGGTCAGAAAACCCGGATCCATTTACTATCCAAAATTCGATCCATTCCCGACAATAATATGAACGAGAAGCTGGATAGATGCGGATCGGACTCTTCCACTTCCCTTCACACATCCACTTCTTTCGAATTGGAGGCAGAGATAAATAAATAAATAAATAATAAAAAAATAATAAAAATAATAAATAAAAAAATAAAAAAAATAAAATTCTGCTTCGCTCCCTCGCTCTCGCTCGTCCTCTCGGCAACGGATAAGATTTCGCATTCTCTCCGCCTTCTTTCTCCGGCGAACGCAATCTGCCACCGGGAATTGATAGCAGCAAATCACCTCTTTCTCAGGCTGCCATTCGAGAATACGCATGAGTTTCACGGCGGATCTCTCCTGCGCCTCCCAATGCTTTAATTGCAGCGCTCTCCGCTCATGGGATTACCTCTGCACGCCTGCGTTTTCTTCCACGAATGCGCTGCCCTTCCGGAGCTTCTCGTCCAAACCTCCCACCCTCCTCAGGTCTGCCGGCGTCACTGCAAAATGGTACATTTTCACCTCTTTTCCCTCTTCGTTGAATCGATTCCATTTCCTTGATTCAGGTTGAAGTCGAGAAGATATTGGATAGCGTGCCAGGGCATGACGGAGACTGAGCCAGATAACGACGAGGAAAAGGTGCGTTTTATGTGGCATTCATTGCTGATTGGCTTGAGTGCTAGTCCTTTCTTTTACATTACACTGCATTCCTATTTGCTACATAGAACTTTCGTTTTGCTTTCTCCGTGAGATCATAAACCCTCCAAATGTTTTGTGGAGAGTTCAAATTTTACTTCCTTCATTTTTGTTATGTTTCAAATTGCGTTGGCATTCGAGAACTTTTAGAAAATGTGGTTATTTTCTTTAGTTTAGATGAGCCTAAATTGACGAGTTTTCCATATACTGAGGGTTGAACCATTTCGGCAGGAGAACTTGGCACCGAGACAGGGAGCCCCACCATCATCAATTGATGGCCTTGTCCAAAATAATGGCTATGTGGATTTTATCAGCAACCGATTAACATTGCATTTTTGTCACACTATATTACAGCACTATGTGAAAATTCAATTATATATTTGTTGCAATGCTCCATTACATGATACTTCAAAATTTTAATATTATTGATGAGTTGCATTTTAATGTTCATATTCATTTATGCTGTGTTTTAGGCTTTTCTTTTCATTTGTTTAGTGTTGTTTGAAAATGGTTCTCCTTAGGCAGTATTTAATTAAAGGCAGAGAGAATGGGAGATGAGAAGAAAGGTAAGAGGAAATTAATGCTTTGCTTGTTGTCAGGGAAGGACACAAGGGAGGGTGAGGTGGGGTTGGAAGCTAAAGGTATTATTGGTTAGACTCACAACGATGTTGGAATTGTTGACTTCTATGCTTTCTATTTGCAATAGGTTCCATAAGTTACCCTAGTCCTTCAGTCCTCCTTCCCTCATTTAAACTGCAGAATCTTTGTTTCTCCAATAAAATCAATATAGCATTCGTAACATAACTGGCTTACGTGCTAGTGCTCACTTCTACAATACCCGTATTTTCCTATTTATATATGGAACTTTTGTTTTATTTTTCTTTGTGGGATCATAAACCTTCTTTTTTTATTTAAAATATAGTCACTAAGTCAAATTGACTATTGAAGTTCCAAATACCTTTTTGTGGAGAGTGCGGGTTTTATGTTCTTCATTATTGTTATGTTGCAAATTGTTTGATAGTTAGAGAAGCTTAGAAAATGTGGTTATTTACTACTTTGAATAAAGCTAAATTGGTGTGTTTTCTGTGTATTAAGGGTGGTTGAACAAAGCAGTTGACATCTAAATGAAAAGCAACCACACCATCCATTAATGACCTTGTCTAAGATAATGACTATGTGGATTCTATCATCAACCAAGTAACTTCATATTATTATCGCACTATATTATTGTATTAGTGTCAGAATGAATTATATACTTGTTGTGGTTGTCCATTATACAATAGTTTAAAATATTTACTCAAGATTTCAAAAAGTGCATGTAGGTAGTATAAAATTGACCCATTGTATCACATATATAGTATGCAAGAATAAATGCGGAGGCATATTTTGTCAGTACTAAAATATTAAAAAAATATTATATCAAATCTAAAAGATTTATACTTGCAAAATAGCTATTAAGGAAATACCTAAAAGTTATAAGCTATTTAGGAAGCTTAGAATTTTAAGTCTATTGGGTTTAGTAAATGAACTAAATAAGATTCTATAGCCACAGATATAGTATACAAATAATGTATGCAGTCATATGCGATCATTGATTGGTCCCTTAAAACAAATGTGCCTAGGTGGTCAAGTGGGGTTTTTTACAACCATGCATTTAATACTTTTATGATTATGTTCATTTCGACTGTCACAAATTAGAGGCTGCTTTACCCTATGAGAGTAAAGCCATGTTAATTGGGATAATTCCATGATTCAAAAGCTATAACACACACAAATAGTATGGTTACATCAAAGAATAACATAAACATATAAATGAACAATTAGCTCCATTCAGCATATCATAGAATAACATAAACAATTAACATTATACCTATAAATTTGACTCAACTTCTAGTTTGAGTCACCCTATCTATACATTCAAAAGGACGAAGATAGAGGAACAATATACAAAATAATGCACTCAATGTATATAAAGTTCTGCATGGTATAATAAGCTCAAATGTAAAAGAACAATAATAACACAAGAAATTAATGCCTATCATTTAGCCCTCTTTGGTTATGTCAAGTTTTATCTATTTGATCTCTAATTTAAAATTTTCTTCTCCAACTTGGGCATTTCAACTTCATATTTGTGTCATAATCTCCAACTATCTAAGTAGCATCTAATATATTGTCTTTGGCTACAACAATCACGCATGTGGGCAAAGGCAACTCATGCAATACTCAATAATGTAAGGGTATATATATCTGTATATATTACTTGAAGTATGCAACTCGCACATAGTGACTTGCACTTGGATGGTTGGTTGAGGTTGCATTACTATACATGATTTATTCTCCTTTTACTATTATTAAGGATTAGTTTGACGTAGTGCCTTATTTTTCTCATCGGCCTCTTTTGTATTTCATCAAATTTTAGTAGATTTAATATGTAACATATTTTTTTTAGGGGACAACCCTAGGTGAGCCATTAATCTGTGATTTCTTCAAAATATATTATTTGCACACATTATAAAGTATTTCATTTCCAACATAGGGTTATCATGGTATTAGCAATAAATAAATAAATCAAGATTTCTCTTGCAATGACTTAAAAACGACAAGAGAATTATCATAGTATCTCATGCTCAAATGAAGAGAACAAAAGTATCTACCATGACATCTCATGCAGCAACATAAAACAAAAACAAAGATATCTATCATAACATCTGATGTAATATTGCAAAGAAATTTATTTAATAGGCCCCACATAAATTATATTCTTTTGCTCATTTTATTGGTAGTAAAGCAATTAATTCTTAAACTGAATGGAAAATATTCATTATTGCTCATTTCATTTTCTCATCCCTACTTAAGATATCATGCATAAAAGAAAACTCAAGGAAGGCAGCAAAGGGTTACCCACCTCTAAGTAGATTCCTACCTCATGCCTTGAACTCCATGAACTATTTTAATGCTCCTATATGCTAGAATCTCTATTATGATATTACACCATTACTCATTATTTTCATTCATAAGTCACTAATTAAAATGGGCACTAAAATTCTTTAAAGTCAAATTCTAATGATTGTGAACTAGTATGGAGCTTACTCTATTTTTTAATTCAAGTAATACAAACTATTTATTATGTTGTGAAATTGGAACCTTCTTTTACCTTAGGATCAATATGGTGGAAGGTCACCTTAAAAAGATTTGGCATCACATGTCCATTGTTGGTCGTGACTCTTTGAGAAAGACACAATGTGTGTCTTGCAATCTCTCACTAATCCTAGCAATGAATCTTCAGTTAGATTAGGCCCAAACATCTCACAATAAGGTGAAGATGTTTCAAATGAAGAGAAATTATTGCTATACCTCAAGAGACACATTGGTACTTATGTGAAGGGTAGTGTGGTTCGGAGTCCAATCTTGAAGAAGACATCCATCTTAAAAAAGATTGTTTTAGAAAAAAGAGGAAGAGAAAGGGACAAAGGTTTTGAACCACATCAAATGGGATTCAATCTGGTGCTTGTAATGTCCTCAATGCTTTCATTCTGAAAACCTCAACCCTGTGTAGTATGAAGATGTTGGCTTACACTGCTCACACTGCTTACGCTGCAGCACCTTCCTTTCCCCCTTGTTCTCAATCATGAATTCCTCCAAGTTTGTGAGAAGTTGGTTTGACTATTTCTCCTTACCAACATCCTTTTATCGACAATTGGAGCACATCGCAAGCTCAATTATTGCCAATTTCTATCCTTTCAATGTACTCCGAGTAGTTTACAGATGGATGATTACATAAATATGAACATGGTAAAATAAAAATTGAAACATTTAGCTGAAACTATTCGTTTGGAAATTTTCAAAAAGTTAATTCCACTTTCTTCTTTCCATTGGAAAATAAGGTTATGCATTACTAAATGTTGAAAAGGTGAAATATAACCAACAAAAAGGGTCTATAACTATGAAGGACATGAGCTCTTATAGTGGTTCATGGAGATAGATGGGAAAAATCTCTGATCCTCCTCCAAGGAAACGCAGCATAGACAATGATTAAGACTGAAAAGTAGTATTATATATATATATGGCTTACAAGACCGCATGATAGATGTTCTGAAAATTGTTTAATGATGCAGAAGATTTGTGTCCTTACCATGAGAAGTTCCTTCATGCTTGTTGTCGTGTATCCCCAGGATAAGGATGTGGCTTCTAGCAACAAACTGTTGGATCCGGAAGTAACAGTTGAAAATAACAAGGAAGAATTTGTGGCTCAAAATAGTGACACGGTATTTTAAGATTTGTTTACTTGTTGCATAGGTTTGAATGGCTTTGTCAGTACTAATCCCACTGTAGGTCAAGGATGATGAATTGGAGTTTGCTAGTGGTTCACCTTTGCCCGGAATGAAGGTGATGTTTTGAGACAATTATGCTTACTTGCTTTTGTTATAGTGTTTTTTGTAATTTTTTGGCTGAAATACTCTTCTTTACAGCAACAACTTGATGAAACTATGAAGATCTCGAAGGCAATTATTGACATCCTTAAAGATCAAGTTTTTGGTTTTGACACATTTTTTGTAACCAGCCAGGAAACTTATGAGGTGAAGCTTCTGTTTTTGTAACTAGAAATTGGTCTATTAAGGATTTAACTTTTAACTTATATGTGGTTTAGTCTGATGTTGCTTTGCCAACTATTCAAAAAACATCACTTGTCATACTTTCAGCTAAGGTTTGCTCAACCACCCAAATATAAATGTATTGCCTTCAAGGTTTAAAATCTTGTTCCATGTTGGGGTTTAGGTGTTTGATAAACCTTTTGGTGCTGACCAGCATATCGTGGTGCCTATGGCATTGACCAGGAACAATGAAGGAGGGAGTGGAAGAGGAAGAAGAAAAAGTGGAGGGAGAAAATGGGGAAGAAGTAAAGACAAGAGACTTGCCTAACCCATCTATTACCTTCCAGAATCTAAGGTTACACTGTTCAGTGGAGATTTGCTTTACGTCTCTTCTCACCTCATTTAAGATCTTTGTCAGCTCCTATGCAATGATCATTCCCATGTGATCACCCTCTGATGTGATTCCATCATGCCCACAAGGAATTGTGTTGATTTTCCTCTGTTGGAAGCCATTTTAGTGTTAAAACTCTCTCTAACGGAATTGAATCACCTATTTTGGGCTATATGGATAGATGTTTAATTCTGGTTGCCCCTCATTGATGAGATATACTATTAGGTAAGTGCATTTATACTTCAGACTTTTGGATTGTTTAGGATTCGATAGCTCATTTGTATCAACAAAAGGAAGAATAGTAAAGTGAGGAGGGGAAATGAAATTTTCTTGATTTGAAGAATGAGAAATTATACACAATGACAATGGAAAAGAAAGGAAGTTCAAGGATAAGACTTTTCTGCCATAGGTATAATGAGATTGGATAGCTAAGTGAGTTAATTTGTTGTTTGATCATCCAAGAAAATACTTGCTTATAGAAATTTGTTCCTGCCATTTGAATCTTTCTCCTTTATAGGACTGATATGTTGTTGGCATCAATTATAAAACAGTTGTAATATGATAAACATGATTCTCATACTGTCATATTTATGCAAAATAAAGAACATTGTGACCCCACCTCTTGTAAAATAAAGCCCATGTTCCTTAGTGTTAATAGGACCATGGAAGTCCAATTTACACTTTTGTCTATCAAAACATTGAATAATGTTGCCATGTTATATTAAAGGAAATGGCTTTCCACATTCCTTGTTGACATGGTTTGTTAGCAAGGATCTTAAATTCTTGTTTTGTTTGTCCTTGTTGGTTCAAATTTCAAAGTGATTCTTATAAGTTATAACACTATTATTATGATCAAAACTTATTTATATCCATCAATTCCTCATTGGTTCTAAGTGATTCTTATAAGTTATAACACTGTTATTATAATTGAAACTTATTTACATCCCTCAGCTTACATATTCCTTATCCCAGTTATGGTTCCTTGTCAAATGAGTTAATAATAAGTTTTATATACCTAGTTTAGGATAATTGTAGTTTTTATTTAGTCAATTAATGCTTGCTAGGATAAAATGAGTTTTATTCAATAGGTAAAAGGCATGACTCATGTTAGCAAAAAATGGAAAGCAGCTTCTGCTAGGAAACAATAGTATCTCAACACAAGCTAAGGATGTCTGTAGTCAGTTGATCATATTTAGAAGGGTGGTATGGTAGTCACCCTTTAATCTTTGTTCTTCATGCACAGGCCAACTTTGAAAAAGTAAGTTTGATTGTTCTTTTATTGAATATGCACGTGAAAACTGCTATTTATTGATGTCAACAATCTCACAGTAAATGTTTTTGAGGAAAGTTTCAACAACCGGAGCTTAACCATAAGCCCCATAGTGGGGAATTGGTTATATGGATCTTTTCATGAGGTTGTAGATATAATTTTAATTTTGGAGGAAAATACCAATCTTTACATATACAAACTAGTTTTCTTTTCTTTTCTTTCCAAATTGCATAGTTTCAATATGGCGGACAAATGTTTTCTTGAACTGATTTTAGATTGTCTGAAAGCTCAACAATGTGCAGGTTGTTTATGATGATTTTTTTTTATAAAAAAGGACTAGGTTCATATGTTATTAGAAACTGAAGTTGTTGAATTGTGCAACTTTTGATTTGATAATTGTTCAATCTTCAATCTCTTAGGTTGGTTTTACTGAGTTATACCATCCTTTGTCTTTCATAATAGGGAGGAGTGTTATTTAAGGGTAATCTTCGAGGAAAACCAGCAAAAACTTATGAAAAGATAAAAAATAGAATGCAGGTGGGTTCAATTTATTTTATTTCATGTGACTGTTGAGAACCTATAAAACATTGCAACCTACAGAGTTTCCAGCTAACTTATTTTGACAGGGCAAGTTTGGAGATCAGTATAAGCTTTTCCTCCTTATCAATCCAGAGGATGACAAGCCAGTTGCAGTAGTGGTGCCAAAGCAAACCTTGCAGCCAGAAGCTACTGGTAATAAGAAATTTCACGTTGCCTTATGCTGCAGGACATTTTCTATTTATGAGAAATGGCTGTCTTAATTTTGACATAATGATTTTCATTGCTGATATCACTTTATTGGTTCAGATGACTCTAGATGCATTAGAGTGATATATTGGAGCAGGATACGATGTATAAGAGCTTGTATATATCTGATTTTGATGTGCTTCAGATAAATTTCATTTGCAGCTGTTCCAGAATGGTTTGCTGCAGGGGCATTTGGCTTGGTTACCATCTTCACATTACTCCTTCGAAATGTCCCTTTTCTGCAGTCAAACTTGCTGTATGAATTTTTCTCACCTGCTTTTTTCTATTTTTTATCATACACTTCAACACTTCTTTGCTCTCTCATGCAAGCTGTTGTGAACAGTTTTGTGTATATTAGTCAGCTGGATTTTGTTTTTTGCTATTCTCTTGAAATCTCTAATGTTCTTTTAGATATTAATTACTTACATATAGACTTTCTTTCAGATCAACATTTGATAATCTGGAATTGTTGAAAAATGGCCTTCCTGGAGCTTTTATAACTGCACTAATTATAGGTGTTCATGAGTTTGGTCATATTTTAATTGCCAGAGATACTGGTATCAAGCTTGGAGTGCCTTTTTTTGTTCCTAGTTGGCAGGTAAGATGTGCTACCTAACTTTTGGCTGATACTTTAATCATAACTACACTGGTTTTCCTGAATGATAAGAGTTTTTATTGATAAAACCTTATTTTTCACATGCATTTTGATCCTAAACTAATGGCTTTCTGCAAATCAAAGACAATAACATGTATATCTATGTAGTTAACTGTTCTATGATTCATGGCTTAGACATTCTTTCACTTTGAGCTTATGATTTTGACTGCATTGTAAATGTGAATTGTACACCTTATGAATGTGCACAATTTATCAGTTTACTCAAACAATTTTACATCTACTTTCCAGTTAAAAAGGATCCTGAAGTGAGTACGTTGGAGTACATAGACTGATTGTAAACTCAGACTAATCACGAACTGTCATTTTGATCATTGGTTTTATTGTAAATTGGGACTTGCCTAAAAACATTCATATTTGTCAATGGTTCAACTGCTCAACTAAAGTGGTACTAAATTATATTTAAAGAATAAAAAACCAGGTAAATTGTCTAGGTCATTGGGGTTTTTAGAGTTTGTAAACAAGTGTTTACAAACAAGCTTGGTACTAAACTCAACAAGGGCTCATTATGTTAATGTAAAACAAACAAACTCAAACACTAATCAGTTTGGCTCAGTGACGTCCATAAGGAGAGCCCATGAACAATTTATAAATAACTTTTCTAAATCGATTAATCTTGTTTTTATTAAATATATAAAATTAAGATTTTAAATTTTAAATTATATATACTATGTTAAAAATGAAATTATACAAATTTCATTTAGTAGATCAGTATTTTAACTAAATTATAAGAATACAAATGTCTCAAGTTGAGCTTGATAAAAAGCTCTAGCATAGCTAGTAATATTTAATACATAATCTTGAACAAACTTGATAAGAAAATCAACAAGTTTAAACACTACCAAGCTCAACACACTGCCAAGCTCATCTCGTGTGGCTTGTTTACACCAGTATGGGGTATGGCCAGTTTTCATAATCTTTAACTTTTGGCATGAACTCCCAGCTGAAGCACTGGTCCAGTCAAGTTATGGAAACACTACATTTGCAGATCCACACTGCACTGTATTTCTATTTGAACAATGCAGCTCTTGCAGGTTAATGAATCTAATAGCAGTGCCAGATGGAAACATCGCCATAATCATGATAAAAATATTATTTGCATATAATTTCTACTTATCAATTCTGTGTGATAGATGTCTTGCCTATTGTGTGCTTGTTATACTTTATTTCTTGAAAAAAATTCTAGGTTAAAATCACCTAATCCCAATAAATTCAATCAAATGATCAAACCTCTTTGTTCTTATATTAAGCAATTAATGTGATCAAATGATCACATTTCTGGTTTCCTGTTCTCATCGTCTTCTGAAACTGATGCATGAATTAATTACTTACAGATTGGATCTTTCGGTGCTATTACAAGGATCTTAAGTATTGTTCCAAGCCGCGAGGATCTCCTCAAGTTGTCAGCTGCAGGGCCATTGGCTGGGTTTGCAGCAGGTGCACTCCTTTTGATTTTAGGATTCATCTTGCCTCCCATTGATGGCATTGGAATTGTGGTTGATCCAACAGTCTTTCATGAATCCTTTCTTGCTGGTGGTCTCGGTGAGTAATCAATTATCCCATGTTTAATCTGCTCTCATCCATAAATTCCATATCCATATGTAAAACTGGCATGTGCACCTTCATGCAAAGGCTATCATAATTTTCTGTATGCTTGTATGAATTGCTTTCAGTGCACAAGAACAAAGACCATTAAGAATAGTTAGTTTAAGCTATCTTCCCTTTTCAATGAGGCTTCCTCCAAGAACAAATATATGCATGGAAAATATTCAACAAGGACTTTGCTTTTCATATCCAGCACATGTTAAAGTCCTTTTCACCTTTTTGTTGGTTTTCAAAATGGAGTTAGCTATAGAATATGCAGTAGCACAGGATATAAGCTATAATTACTGTTTACTCTACCAAAGTAACAACAATCAACTTTTTGAGATTAAGCATTAATATGCAAATAAATGGTTTGTGTTTGTTGTAAACTTAGTATTATACCCGTGCCTTTATTAGTCTAAGATATGTTTTATTTCGCACTGCTCAAAAGACTATAGGGAGATATATGTATTTTCTCTTGTATGTGGACTCATTGAGAAAGTATTTTCTCATTTTCTCTGTCTCATATGGACAGCAAAACTTCTTCTTGGTGATGTTCTGAAAGAAGGATCTCCATTGTCAATCAATCCACTTGTGTTATGGGCATGGACTGGACTTATCATTAATGCCATCAATAGTATTCCTACGGGAGAGCTTGATGGTGGTCGCATCTCATTTGCCATTTGGGGAAGAAAGGTAAACTCAGTTTCCGTGCATGAAATAAATTCATATGTGTCTGGCTTAAGCTTTTTTGCCTTTTAGATTTTGAGAAAATGAGTCATGAGACATGCTGCATTTCAAGAGCTTTGGGAAAAAAAAAGGGTTTACACGATTCCTTTTGCAATACCCACAAATTGACGTATTCATGTTACAATAGATCATGTTTGTTGGACTATTAGTATTTCATTTCATGGAAGAGTTGTTTGTGAATTACACATGACGAGTGGTGGATCATCTTGATGTTTCCATCAGCACATTCATGGAAACTAATTGTGTGCATGGTCATGAAACTGTTAGGGTATAACTGCATCAAGCAACTTATCCAATATATATTTCTTATCAGCTTTCTGCTAATCATGTGGATGAGATTGCCTATTACCTTATTTGCTAGAGGCTTCACTTGTACGAACTTGTACATGTTTATGACAATTAGTGCTTCTTCTCTAATCCAAAGATTTACCTTTTTTCTACATGGAAGAGCATAGGTTTTTCTATATATTCTTCGTGTGGTTTTGTTTTTTTTTTAAATTTCCATCTTTTTCTATGCATTTGCTTTCTCATTGTTGTATGAAATAGGAGCAAATAACCTACACATATGCCTAATACTTAGGTAAACTTTGTTATGCCTCTAGACTATAGACATGAGTTGTAAACCTCGATATATGTAAATTGTTATAAGCTTAGTTATTTTATTTTTCAACTTGGCAAGGTACAAAATACCGTACCGAGCCGGTCGAAACGGGCAAAACATCTCGTTCCACCCACCGATCGACACCAGCACGACCCCGACACCGCGTGGCTCCACGTGGCTAGAGCGAAGGAAGGAGGAAGAGGAAGAAGAAAGCATGAATCATTGGAGATAATTTAGGGATCACTTACCAACATCGGCCTCGGCGAGGCCCCAGTGAGATATCAGTGGTGAGGCGCTACGACTGGTGTGCGAAGGGCGGCAGCAGAATCGCAAACGTCGTGCGCGAGAAGAAAAAATTAGGGTGTTTAAAACACTTATAATTAAAATCGTTATTATATGTATATAATTTCTAATTAATTATTATATATATTTTATGTAAATCATTAATTAATTAAATAAATGGTTAATTAATTAATATAATTATAATATATAATTTATTATTTTTATTAAAAATAAAAAAATTAAAGTAAAAAATAGATAATTTATATAATATATAGTTATATAATTTAAAATAATTTTAAAATTCAATTTTAAATTATTTTTATAAATTTAAAATAGATAGAAATTTTATAAAAATATTTAAAATAATTTTAAAATTTTATAAATATATCTAAAAATTTAATTGTTAAAAAGTATAAAATTAAAATATATATAAATTTTTTAAATAAATTTGATTTTAGAATGCAATATAAGCTAAATATATTTTTTAGAATATTTATAAACTATAATTATATAAATATATATTATATAAATTAATAATTAAATAAATTGAATTTTATATAATTATTATATATAAATAGGATTTTTTTGTTAATTTATATAATTATTATAGATAATATTTTTTTATCTTAGAATCAAGAGATTTAGATCCATAAATATTAAAGAAAATACTTTAAATTACTTATCATTTATTTCGAAAGTTTTGATAAATGTATACTATCAAGTTACATAAAGTTAATATGCAATATATATATATATATATATAGAAACTATATCGGCACGGTACGATACCGAAACTCTATTGTTCCGATCTAGGACTGAAACATCGGTACGGCATCCTTATTTTCCTCAGCCATGTTGAACATCCTTTAATACCCCATCATCATATCTCTGCAATTCTAGTAAGCTTCTGAAATGAGTTTGACAAGAGAAAGAGAGTCGCAAACCTAGTTTCTCCTTATCGCAAAATCTCCTAATCAGTAAATTTCCTCATTAATCCATGAACCTAATGATATTATAGAGGAATTTTGTTAACGATTGACCTCTTTTCACTACCTTCTTCACTATATCAAGT
>JBBPFP011053187.1:257-12842 GCA_037974795.1 Kaempferia galanga | reverse complement strand
ACATCTGCAACCAGTTCGCCGACGCCGGATACGCTATCGACACCACCTACCTCCTCTTCTCCGCCTACCTCGTCTTCTCGATGCAGCTCGGCTTCGCCATGCTCTGCGCCGGATCGGTGCGGGCCAAGAACACCATGAACATCATGCTCACCAACGTGCTGGACGCGGCCGCCGGCGGCCTATTCTACTACCTCTTCGGTTTCGCCTTCGCCTTCGGCGGGCCCTCCAACGGCTTCATCGGGAAGCACTTCTTTGGCCTCAAGGAGGTGCCGGAGCCCAGCTTCGATTACTCTAACTTCCTCTACCAGTGGGCCTTCGCCATCGCCGCCGCCGGCATCACCTCCGGCTCCATCGCCGAGCGCACCCAGTTCGTCGCCTACCTCATCTACTCATCCTTTCTCACCGGTTTCGTCTACCCCGTCGTCTCTCACTGGTACGCAATCCCTAGCTAGCATCTTGATATCTCAAACGCACTTCTCTCTCTGCTTTTGCTCTGTTCCTGTATCAGGGTTTGCGTTTCGTTTTGATTCAACTATATGTTAACTTTGGCTTTGGAGATCGATTCGATTGCTGATGGTGTCGATGTCAAATCGATTAGGTTTTGGTCGGGCGACGGATGGGCGGCGGCGGCGCGGAACCCCGGGGAGTCGCTTCTGTTCAAGTCGGGAGTGATCGACTTTGCCGGGTCGGGGGTGGTGCACATGGTAGGGGGAATCGCGGGGCTCTGGGGGGCCCTCATCGAGGGTCCGCGCATCGGGCGTTTCGATCACGGCGGCCGCTCGGTGGCCCTCCGCGGACACTCCGCCACTCTAGTGGTCCTCGGCACGTTCCTCCTCTGGTTCGGCTGGTACGGCTTCAACCCTGGCTCCTTCAACGTCATCTTCAAGACATACGGTCCTAGCGGCTCCCTCCACGGCCAGTGGTCCGCTGTCGGACGCACCGCCGTCACTACCACCCTCGCCGGCTGCACGGCCGCGCTCACCACTCTATTCGGGAAGCGCCTCCAGACAGGACACTGGAACGTGGCCGACGTCTGCAATGGCCTCCTCGGCGGATTCGCCGCCATCACTGCTGGCTGCTCGGTGGTCGACCCCTGGGCCGCCATCATCTGCGGCTTCGTCTCCGCCTGGGTCCTCATCGGCCTAAACAAGCTCGCGGCGGCGCTTAAGTTCGACGATCCCCTTGAGGCCGCGCAGCTCCACGGCGGCTGCGGCGCCTGGGGAATCATCTTCACGGCGCTCTTCGCGAGGGAGAGGTACGTGAACGAGGTGTACCCGGGGCGGCCGGGACGTCCCTACGGGCTCTTCATGGGGGGAGGCGGTCGCCTGCTCGCGGCCCACATCGTGCAGATCCTGGTCATCGTCGGGTGGGTCAGCGCCACCATGGGCCCGCTCTTCTACGCCCTTCAAAAATTCGGCCTACTCCGCATCTCCGGCGAGGACGAGATGGCTGGCATGGACCTCACCAGCCACGGCGGATTCGCCTACGTCTACCACGACGACGACGACTCCATAAAGCAAAACGGCAGTACCGCCGGCGGATGCGGCGGAGGCTTCATGACCAAGTCCTCGGTGGTGCGGGTTGAGCCGCGGACCACTCGTGCGGCATCCACCAACCAGGACCAAGTCTAGCCTTCCTCCCCCCTCTCCAATAAAATGAAATCCGTCCTATTTTCTTAAACATTTTTTATTTTAAAAAATAGACCTTTGGTCTAAAAAAAGGGTAGTATCCTTGTACAGTGTGATAAGATTCGTGTTGAAGGTAATTGGATGATCTTGAGGAACATCTCTTCCTCTCTTCTCGAGACCAATATTTGTCTACTTTCATTGCTGATTATATTTATTTTACTTTGTTTTAAGTTTTCCATCACAAAATGATGGACTCTGGACCAGACTAATTGTATGCCATTTCCATTGGTGGAAAATTAATTGTACGTAGTGGTCAAAGTTGCGAAAGTTCTGATATATGATTGAGAACCGTTCTCTCGGACAGGAGAGTATGATGATTAAATCATGAGAGATTATCACATAAAGTTAAGAAGTCAAATTTTGGTGTACTCAAGCATGCATCTTCTATATTTTAATTATTTACACTAATGGCTAGTATCCATCCGTGATTTACTTCCTCATCCGTGATTTACTTCCTCCTTATTAGCTTAGAGACGAATTGACGGAGACACTGGAGACGAGTGAATCGCTTTTTACTACTAAAAATATATTAGAGTGGAGTAAGCTAGAATAACTTGATGCATGGTTTGAGGAGTACAAATTGAATTATTTTTTATACTCTGGTCTATATTTTCAAGAGAAACTAAATTATTATTTTTATTTGTTTTAGATTTATAAAAATATTTAATTTAATGAAGAGAAGTATAATGGATATTTTGAAAAATAAAAATAAAAGGTGCTATTTAATTATTTGCCCCCTTTTCTTAATGAAAATGTGTCTCGACAAATTCATCGGTTGGTCCGGGTCAGTTTAATCCGTTTCCCGCGGGATCTGGCGGCGCGCACACCCTGTCGGTGCTTCTTACAAACATATGTGGCATCTCCTCTCGAGCCATTTTGAATCGGCGGGGTCCATCAGCATCGCAGCCGGTCCATTTTCACCTGTGGTAACCTGTGGACGTCGTTCTCTCCGCCAGATAACGTGGCCGCGCCTCCTCTTTCCCGTGACCTCTGCTTCCCCCTCAAATCGATTCAGAACCACACTCTCTCCCCCTCTCTCTCTTGCTCTCTTTCTTTCTCGTGCCCACTTAACGCCGACCATTTCCTGGTCTCCGCCTCCTCCACTTCGCCCGACGACATGGTAGTGTCCATGAACACCCGGATGCTTCGACCGGCCGCCGCCTCTCGCTCGAGATCCGCGGCCACAGAAGGCCGCGAGTTCATCGGAACTAGGCTCGACTCGGAGCGCCTGCGAAGCGCTCGCATCCCCGTCGCCCACAAGCCCCTCGTCGTTCGAATGTCCGTCGCCACCTCCGACGTCGCTACGGATGTCAAGGTAGTTGTTTCTCTTTGATCTTTCCTGTTGTTCGGGGGGCCACTGTCCCATCTCTTCTACAAGATGAGCTAGCTATGGTTGATTTGGATTGGTAGGCTAGTAACTTGTTGGGCTGTATTGCCGACGAGAAAATGTAACGGTTTGGTTTTGCAGTTTAAAGATGTGAATCCGCAGCGGAGGGATCCAGGGACAGTTGTGGCAGTTATTCTAGGTGGAGGAGCTGGAACTCGTCTCTTCCCTCTCACCAAGCGTAGGGCAAAGCCCGCCGTAAGCAATATCGGATTGTGTGCCTTTCGTTACTTCTAGTGCTTTCATTACATGATTATGGATCCTTTTTTGTGCGTGATGAAATCGTTCGGAGGAATGTTTGTAAATAGGTGCCAATTGGAGGCGCATACAGGTTGATCGATGTGCCAATGAGCAATTGTATCAACAGTGGAATCAATAAAGTGTATATTCTCACTCAGTTCAACTCAGCTTCATTGAATAGACATCTTGCACGGGCTTACAACTTCAGCAATGGCGTAAGCTTCGGTGATGGCTTTGTTGAGGTACAGAATGCTTGCCATTTGTATTCTTCTCATATTTGCTCTTGTCATTTTTTTTGTCTCTGTTTATTTGTAAGATCATCCTTTTTTATTTTTAAATGGCCATGGTGCAATAAACCAGCAGTGTTACATAATCTGGTCAATTTGACCCTAATTTAATTGAAAATTATGTGAAAGTTGTATGGAGATTTGATATGGTGAAATCAGACCATAATTCTTTCATTTAAGGTTGAATTTTTCACCAACTTAAGGGTTTGGGTATCTTTTCAAAATTTTCAGCCAGGCTGGATTTTTATAAAGATGCTTGTGAACCTTTTAATAAAACCTGATGGGATACTTGTGAACCTTTTAATTAAAATTCAACTTAATAAAAAAACCAACTTAATCAAAATTTTTTATAAAACCTGATGGGATACTTGTGAACCTTTTAATTAAGATGCTTCATGATAGTTTTGCTTTATCAATGATTGGAATTGGACATACTCTCTATGCTACTTGTCAATGGAGTCATTACTTATTTGTACTACAAAAAATTATTTCAATATTCTTTTATATAGAACATGAATTTTCAGTTTGCAATAACTCAAGTTGTAGTTAGGTACATAACTAAACTTTTAAGTTGGCCAATTTCTCTTATTCTGAAGAAAATATTAGAAAGTCTCATGGAAAATTTCTATATTCTTCCTATGTATTTTACATCTAGAACATCCCTGCACAAGTACAAATTGTCAATCCATGGAGGTGGATGCATCCACAACATATAATAAGACTACAAGTATGCTAAGATTAGTTGTATCAGGTGTTGGCAGCCACTCAAACTCCTGGCCAGGAGGGAAAGAGATGGTTTCAGGGCACTGCTGATGCTGTTCGGCAATTTCATTGGCTTTTTGAGGTATGATATGCCATGTGTTCTAATTCATTATGCTCCTACACTTACCGTATCATTAGAGTAATACTGTTTTGCGGCGTCTGATATTAGGTCAGTAATATCTTTCTTGTTTCAGTAGGGTGAACCATTTTTACCTGAGTGCAGTAATAATTTGTTTTCTTTTACAAACTAGTGATCATAACTTTAGATGTGGAATTTAAATTCAGGACAGTTATACAATTGATGCAGGAGCAAGGATAAGGGATCCTACACAGAGAAATGAATAGTCTCACTTAGAGACCAAAACTCACAAGAAGAAATTTATGAAGTAAAGTTGATTAACATGGGGCATGGGGTACTGGGTCCCTTTTAAAGACTCCAAGCCAAACAAAATTTGAAATAAATTAAAATACATTAGGAAAGAAATAATCCTGCCTAAAAACAATGGTTGCAAAATCAGTTGATGCCAGTAGTCCAGATTGGCCAGGTTGGGTTGTGATCAGGTGATGTTGATATGATTTTGTCTGAGAAATCGGATTCCTACTTCGGAATCTTTCCTGACCAATTAACATTTAATTTTTTTTAGGAAGAGTTGTGCAATATCAAAATTGAACCATCTAATCACCCAAGAACTTGAAACAAAGTTGATGAAGTGAAGAAGATATTTACCTCACTCGAAGGAAAAACTCTCACACAAAGGTAGACAAATTGTAAATTGTATTAATTCAAAGATGATAAACTACATGTCTCTGAACCACTTTTTATCGATTTGACTCTAAAAAAAGAGTAAATAAACAATCTGATTTAGGAAAATACACTAAACGTATTTGCAATTATAATTTTTTATGTATTTTCAAAATAAGGAATACTAATTGATTCTAGATTACTAAATGATAAAAAACAGATTTAAACTTGTTGTGATGCATTAATATATTGAAGGATGCCAAAGGCAAGGATATAGAGGATGTGGTTATTCTCTCAGGGGATCATCTATATCGAATGGATTATATGGACTTTGTTCAGGTATACCTTTAACAAATCTTCATTCTTCAATATATTTGTTTTAAACTCACAATTTTTTATAATTGTTTCACATTCAGAGTCATAGACAAAGTGGTGCTGATATTACAATTTCGTGCATACCGATGGATGATAGGTACTTAGTTCTGACTTTTTGAAAATCCATCACCCTACTAGGAAGTAATTAGTAAATGATAGTCCTCTAGAAAATTAATAAGATAAATTAACTAAAATGGACAACCTTGGGATCATATAATGTGCTTTAAAGTTTGCCTGAGTAAACTTTATAAGCTTTACCTGAAATTTGTCCATTTCTACTGATTAGAGGTCTTTTGTTAGCCAAGTATTTAAATGTGGAGTTTGCAAGTTTCAAATTGAAATTGAAGCTACCCATCCATAGCCTTGCTTACTGTCAAATTAGAGATAAGATATATAAAACTGATTCTGAATGTTGGGCTAACATGGCTTGTTGATGTTGATGTATAGTTCATATTTGTTCATATGTTCTATATCGAAATGTATAAGTTTTATATGGCAACATCTAGTTCAATCTGTGTTTATCCTAATTTTAAATGGCGTTCTATGTTTTTTATGTCAATTTCAGCCGTGCTTCAGATTTTGGTTTGATGAAAATAGATAGTAAAGGAAGAGTTATTTCATTCAGTGAAAAACCAAAAGGAGAAGACCTGAAGGCGATGGTAAATTCTACTTGACATCTCTATATCCTTTCTTTGTCATTAATGGATATCCAAGATTGCCAATTCAGACCTTGCTACTATTTCCCAGTTGTTTAATCCTTTGTTCTAGATAATTACTTTCCTGTTTGTTTTGATGGTTCATGGTAGGTGATGCCATCCCACAATTTGGATTTGGTATATTGAGGAGTGCTTCATGTCCTATTTTATGATCTGCTTAATTCCATGGTTCTTCTATTTGTAAGATTACCTAAATGGATTAAATGACTTGCAAAAAATGTAAAGAAACAGGATGAAACAAAAGTATGGGAAATATAATTTGGAACTTATTTTGATAATGGGATCTATATTTTCTCTTGGTTTCTTCCTAGTTCTATTCACCTTTTTTTGTTCTTTTTTTCCCGTCTTTCTAATAGAGTAATAGAATCAAGGTTCAAACCATATTCTTGCTCGAGTTTTTATGAAATTGGTAAGACATTTGCTGTTTTATTTGGAACTTTTCTAGATCATAAAATTTTTCACATAGCTTTGTTGTTTGTTCCACTATGCATAGGAACATATATAACTCTTTACCTTCGTTAAGTTTTTAGATTTGGAAATTTCAATGGACACTCTTCTTGACAATTTCCTGCATTTATGTGGAACCATTTCTTCGGGGCTGAGTGTTGTTGCCTGAGAAGTCAGACCCACAACATGATCAGCATCTGAGTGTTATTTATAAAATGTACTTGTTTAATGATCATTTTTAGGAAGTCGATACCACTGTATTGGGGTTATCAAAGGAAGATGCAGCAAAAAAACCATATATAGCATCAATGGGAGTATATATATTCAAGAAGGACTTACTTTTAAATCTTCTCAGGTATAACCCTTGAGCCTAATTGCATTGACTGCTATGTACATTATGCTTCCATAATTTCTCAAGTCAATTTAACTTTGATTTTTTTTAAATCATAGTTAATGAAAAATAACGGATTGGTTATCATTTAATGAATCCAAGAGAGAAAAGATACACAGAGAAAAATATTTTAAAATTTAAATAATACAATATTTTAATATTTCCCTTCAAACTTAAGCATAGATATTAACCATGCCAGCTAGTTTCATAGCTGAGTGAAATGAGGAATACAGGATTAGCAGCAATGTGAATTTCTATTATGGATTTTTTTTTTTTAAACTTTGAGATTAAGTTCCTCAATCAAGGTTTGACTCACACTATCTCACAATCACAAAAAAAAAAGATAGCTCAAAACTTAGCCTGTACTAGAATGCTGTTTGTTCTGGAGTCTTGCAGATAACTAGATTTCTACTAACAAATATGCAAAACCGCAAGGATATCTTAGTTTGTTTATAAACTTTTTATGCACACTAATACTCAAAGATATCAAATAGAAAAATACAAAAACAATATAAGATGTGAAAAATGAAAAAAAGGACTTTTGAGAAGTTTCATATGATAAATCTCCATTAAATCCAATAGTGAAATATGGCTTAAAGCAACCACTAATATCCTGAGTTAACACCCCTGGCATTAGCCTCTAGATTTATCTTGAGGCATCAAGGAGATATTAGCTAAGATAATATCTTGCAGGAATGTGGCAGTATTTATGATAGCAAAGGTGTTAACTATAAGATAGTGAGTAATGGTTGATATAGAAAATCATGTAGCAATGAAATGTTGTTAAGATATTGTGTTATAGATCTATTGTTAGCTTTATTGTCAAAAGCAAGGTATAAAATCTTGTTCCCAATTGAAACTGTTTTGTATCATTTAGATCGTGCTAATAGCATGGTGTTGGTTGCTCCAATGAAAGTGATTTGGAAGTAAATGGGAAATGCAAATAGAACGGAAGAACCCTAAATGAATCAATAAGATTTCCCTCCGCTGGTTCAAACTTCCCAGACAAGGGATTTAAATCCTTCCTTTCCTTTTCGCTTCCCTTCTAATTCTCTCAATCCAGGCAGGACTGATTTTGGCTTGAATATCTTTAAGGCTGTATCAAACTACACATCTTGACTCCCTCATTATCAAAAATATTTTTTTCTTCACAAAAAAAAAAAGTATGCTGAAAATTGATGGAATGACTCTTCATCAGCATGTTTCTCACCTCTGTATGACATTTATAAAATGCTTTCAGAAAACTGACACTTAATATTTGAGGAATAACTTCATTTGGCATCAGGATTACATTGTTAAAGAAAGGTTTTATTCATTATGTTTGCCCAGATGGCGATTTCCTACTGCAAATGACTTTGGGTCTGAAATAATTCCTGCTTCTGCAAGAGAATTCTGCATTAAGGTCTGTTACTTATTTCTCAATATAATTTAAGATCCTATTGAACCTTTGGCTTTTACTAATCTTTTTGTTTCCTTTTCAGGTAATCTCTTGCTTAGTAAAACAGTAGTATAGGTATTTTCTTTTCCTCTCCCTTCTATTAGTATCAGAAGTATTATTCTTGAATTACCATATAATAAGGGCAAGTCTGTATAAAGTTAATGACCATAGACTAAGTAAAGTTGTTTATGTAATTGAACATCCAAATTACAAAGCTAATGGAATTGACAGAGCACATTTAAGGGAGATATAGGATGTTGTAACCAGGTTTGATTTTAATCTCGAGCTAAGCCAGGATTTCAGTCCTTGGATGAAGGTGAAGAAGGGGGCATCAGTGTTAGAAGAAGAGGAAGAAGGGTAAGAGTTGTAGGAGGTGTGCTGAAGGAGAAGGGGGCACAAGTATGGATGAAGAAGAGGAGGAAGAAGACCAGTGTTAGAGGAAGAGGAATACAAAGAAGAGTAGGAGTATAGTAAATGAAACTAGAATGGAGCCAGTGCCAAAGTTCAATGGAGCTAGGGTTTCCACTTTGATGTGCAGGACCATTGGAGAAGATAGATTTCAGTTTTGACGTGGAGGAGGAAGCTAAATGTGTGTGTCGAGTCTCATGGAAGATGCTGACAATGAAGGAAGCAATGACTCCCTCGCCGTCCATATCGAGGATCTAGCATGTCGGTCAGGAAGCAGAATGAAAAGTTTTGCCTTGTAAAATAAAAGAGAGGATGATGGGAATAATAACAAATGCCCCTCAATTTTTTCTTTAAAGAGTATAATCATCCCTTCTTTAATCCTAAAATTAATTTTTAATATCTGTTTTTCAATAAAGTTTAAAATGTTTCTTTTCTATATAGAAGTTTCAAATATTTATTTTATAGGTAGGCGACTTTATCACAGACATGTCATTTATAATCAATATACCTAAAAAATAACAAATTACCGAACTATCATGGATCCATTTTGGATCTGCAAAAGGCATAGTGCACAGTTACTGTTAAAGGTTGATACATCAAATAAACATTGGGTATCAGCAAGTACTCGATGGGATAGTATAGTTTCCTTAATTTCAGTATCACACTAAGCTATTTTTTTCTATGCGATTTAAATTTCTAGTTCTTCTTTTTCTTTGGTCTGGTCAATTTTTTTTACCGTGTTAAGGTGATATGGCTCTTTTGTGTGATTAATATGCTTACTTTTTGTAAAGGAAATTAATTTAGTAGATCATTGTAACAATGATTTGTTTCTTTGCATATCAGAAACCAAATTCATGTCGTTTCTATTGTTTGTGCTTCATAAATAACACATGCTACAAGTCCTTCAACAGGCATATCTATTTAATGATTACTGGGAAGACATTGGGACAATTAGATCCTTCTTTGAGGCAAATCTTGCTCTTACTGAACATGTAAGTGTTTTTCTCACATTATTATGAGAAGTTTTTAGTTCTTTGGCTAGATTTTCCAAAAAGATTTTTTCTCATTTTACCTTGAAATTTGCTAGCTGACCCCACTTAGTGGGATAAGGCTTGGTTGTTGTACCTTGAAATTTCCTGCAATCTGACCCTTATTTAGCACTCTATGTACATCATTTTAAATAGAATTCTTGGTTGCTTACCTCTCTCCTTCAGTTAATTTCAAATAACACCTTATGAATGTCATAGATGACTCCTTACGAAAACAAATCTTACATCTTTAAGTTTTATCTCCTCAAGTCTATCAAGTTCCTCCTCTAGTCAAAGTCAACAACTTTCAAACAAACTGTAATCAAATAATCTAATATTTTCCATTAATCTACGGTACTCTGCTCAAGTCTTCATCACACCTGCATCATCAGAATGTCTCCTTTTATGCAGTTTAGCACTTTCCCCGTCTTTATAGACATATTGAAATATGTATACTAGAAGTTATAAGTAATTCTATCCACTTGTTTGTTTATAAGACTTGAATATTCACATTATTTTGTATATTGTTATACTATATGATTGATTTCTAATAAATTGATGTTCAATGCAGCCACCTCGCTTCAGCTTTTATGATGCAGCAAAGCCAATGTATACTTCACGAAGAAACTTACCTCCATCAAAAATAGACAATAGCAAGGTTGTTTGATTGACCCAATCATATTTATGTCAAGAATGGCATTGTTTTGATGATAGTATATTTTAATTGGAATTACTTTAAGGGTAATTATTATCATTGCTTGTTAAGACCATCAAATGCATGTAATATTTTTATCCCGTCATTCCTTGTGTGTGGCCTGTCATATACTTACATTTCTTTGATTAATCCTGACATTAACTCTTTATGCATTATTTCTAGATTGTTGATTCAATTGTTTCCCATGGGACTTTCTTGGACAACTGCTTCATAGAGCATAGTGTAATTGGTATACGATCTCGTATACGCTCTAATGTCCACTTAGAGGTTTGTTTCTTATGCTAGAAAATTTTCCTCTGAAATGCAACTTCTCTTCTTGTGCTTCCTTGTCATATTAGTTGGTAAGACTTATCCAACTACATACATGCAGGATACAGTTATGCTTGGCGCCGACTACTATGAGACTGATATTGAAGTAGCATCATTGCTAGCCGAAGGGAGGGTCCCTATTGGTATTGGAGAGAACACAAAAATAAGGTACACCTGTTTTACACTAAATGACTTGCTAAAGCCTCATGGTTTCTTTTACTTGTGATCGGATATCAACATAGTAAATCCTTTTGTCTACCTCCAGGAACTGTATAATTGATAAAAATGCAAGGATTGGGAAGAATGTGACAATCACAAACTCGGATGTATGTTTCTCTAATCTCATTGAAAGATAATATATACCACATATTAGTCAAATTTCTAATTTTTTGAAATAATCTCCATACCATTCATAGTTCATTCTCTTTCCTAGTATGACATCATTTGGAGTACAAGTGAAAATTCCTTAATTTTGTACAGGGAGTACAAGAAGCTGACAGATCTGCTGAAGGTTTCTATATACGATCAGGCATCACAATCATTTTGAAGAACTCAACAATTGCAGATGGGTTTGCCATATGATCAGTTATTATTTTCCCTTAAATTTATTAGTTGCTTGTAAAATCATAGGAAATTGTTTCTGAGGAAACTGTGGTAAATTTCCTAGCATAAATAATTTTATGGGAGATTGATTCCCATGTATATACTGAAATGTTTTGTTTGGTTTAGTGGAATAAGACTCAAACAATCTTCCAGGATTGATTTGCTTGGAATGTAATAAATATCTTGGGAAAGAAAGAGTAGAATAACAAAAGAAATATACCAATAATTGTTTATTTTGTGTGATTTTATGGATTTTTTTTGTTCAGATGGCTGGTTCAGTTTCATAAAAATTTATTATTGGAGATAAATCCGAAAGAGCAAGTGACGGTATACACAATAACCAGGAGTCTCAATGGTTCAAATGCAGGAGTTGAAATTTTTGACCCCTGAGTGTATGGGAAGTTCTAAGGTGTGTTTGCTATTTCACTATTGTCCGGGGGCATCATTTTAGCGATCTATTGTATGTTATTTCATGATGCCTGAATTTGCAGCTGAGTTGATACTCTGATAATAGTGTTGTATTTTTTTTTTTTTTTGAAAAATGATATACACAGGAAAAAAATTTCAAAGAAAAGCTCAGGGATAGACATATAAAATGAGGAGCCTATAGTCTATAGAAAATGATGGGTCATTAATTTATGTGTCTATTCCAGATTTTTTTCTAAGATTTTTTCTCGTGTATATTTATTCCGCTTCCCCATATAGGCCGTTCCAAATATGGTGATAAAAGGAGATATGCTCGCCCTTAGCGTCCCACCCGACTCCAGACCAACATGGAGGAGGTAAATCATAGGAGGCTACTAGTTATTAGAATAGAGACTAGTGCATGTGGGAGGCTTTTTATTCGGCTTTGCCGAGTTTTAAAGCCCATACCTCATGATAGCAACACTGTATATATTAGCTACTAATCCGATCTGTGGGGCCTTAAGCTGTTCCATACATGATTTTACATAAAATACCATCACACATTTTAGTCAAGAGAGTAACGACGCCTCCTTGTGTTGGTGCAGGTAGCACCGATGATTGAACTCATGTTTTGATGAATGACAAGT
>JBBPFP011052976.1:0-12849 GCA_037974795.1 Kaempferia galanga | reverse complement strand
CTTATTTTAAATTTTGAGACATTTCAAACTTTCTGAAACAGAAAAACATATTTGTTAACTTTAAAAATGTATTATAATTTAATTCACAACTAACCTGTACTACATTTTGGAAACACATAGCAAAGCTTTTTTAAATCAAACAAAATAAATATGACATTTTTATTAAAAAGAATAGGAAATGTACGGCCTTTATTGCCAACTAATACAGTCTGACCAACTAATACAGACCTCATCGGACAACACCACCCCTGCCACCAGTGAGACATAATCCATTACGAAAGGTACGGCTTTTATTGCCACACCCGAAGGAAGTCCGTGGATTTTGGTCGCGAGGGAGGGAGAGTAGACGGAGGCGGAGAATGGATGCGGCAGCAGGAGCGACAAAGAGAGTTTGCGTGACTGGCGCCGGTGGTTTCATCGCCTCGTGGCTGGTGAAGCTTCTCCTCTCCAAGGGCTACATCGTCCATGGCACAGTGCGAGACCTAAGTACGCCCCTTTCTTCTCTCTTTGCATGCTTCGAATTAGGGTTCTTCGTGCTATGTATTTTGATAGAGGGAATTAAAAGGTACGGAACAACGTGCCTTAATGGACGATCGGTTGCTGTTCCGTAAGATATTGAGATCGATTTGACACTTGTTTATTTGGTTGGAAACACTGAACGGATGGGTGAGGATGTTAGAGGTGCCAAGGAGGAAGATATCTATTTATTTAGATAGATATCTTAAAAGGGATGAATATACGATGGATGGTAGCCTAATCACGATTTTGGTTGTGCAGTCTTAAGAAAATATGGGAAACCGGATTAATCAGAAATCCCTTTCAATGGCGGAGCCAGCCTGAGTGGATCACCCGGGCTGATCTCAAGAAGTCGGCCATGAGCGTCAGTGTCGACGTCGTTGTCCCGGGCTAGCCGTTGACGCCATCGTTGTCACCCCGGGCTAATCACCCCTTTTCCTTTTTTTTTTTTCCTTTCTCCCTTTATAAAATGCCTTATCACAGCATTTGCTACCCGGGTTGTATCCCGGGTAGCTAATAACTTGGCTCCGCCATTGATATAACAATCTCATCCCCATCTCGGACCGGATCAATATTATTTAAAAACTTATGGCGATTTAACAGCATTTTTAAGACCTTGAGAACCAAATTCAATGTGCAATAGCTCCTATTGAATTTGCAAGGAGGTAATAACACTACTGATACCAGTTACAATCACAACTTATCATACCTCACTTTATTTCTATAACTACCGTAATTACAACTTATTATATTTACATTAACTCAATTAATCTCTCAACCATTCCAGCAACTCATCCAGCAACTCATCCAGCGCCGCCGCCGGCATCATCTCTACCTCTCCCTCCTCCTCCTTCGCCACCAAAGCACCACCAGATCCCCCTCCTGCGGCGTGCAGCTCATGGTCAACATAATTGCCAGTCCAGCTTACCGGGGCCTCTGTGACGACGGACTCCTTCCCCGTGAGGCATTGCACCACAGATTTGAACTGGAAGGTGTCTACTTCCACGAACGTTGTTATGATGACTTTGACCTTCGCCGGAGGTACCGCCGGCAATCCGCCACCGCTCCGATGGCCTCTTTGGTTGTTGTAGGGAAGCATGGCTAATTACTTAAGGGAATTGGAAATCGATCAGAATTAAGGAAGGTGTGCTACGTATGCTCTGCTTTGAGCAACTGCCTACGGTTAGTAGACATTTATAATAGTTTGCGAGTTAACGCTATCTGAGTGAGTTGAGGAAGGGCGGCGAAGTTGACTAAAGATCAAGTCCGCTATGCGACTCTGAAACCGTCTGCAGTGACTCTGCTTCTCAATTCGCGCATTTAAACCACGTTTTAATTTTTTAAGATTACGTCGCTTATTCTGACTAAAGATCAAGCATTTAAATCTATATTATACTAATAATAAAAAGAGTTTAGTTTTATCGTTTTTATCCCAAAACTACATGCTTGTTAATTGAAAAAAATACTAGAATATGTTTTAATAATATTTTTTTAATCAGGCTTGTTTGTTTTATTTTATTTTTTTTTCCGGGCATGGTACATGTTGCTCAAGTAATTTCCCAAATATATATAGTTTGAAGGGCATTTTATTCCTTAGGATGAAAAATATAGGACGTTGGTTGTTAGGTACGGAGTCACTCGCGCTTCCAGATTTGCCTGGTGGACTGTCTATATGGTCGGGTCCTCCATAGACTAGTTGGACCGAAGGCCAAGAACCTAGATTATCAAAATAATAATAATAATAATTTTTTATCAAAAATATTTGGGGTGTCAAAAATGAATATAGCCCGTCAACCCGACTCGGGTGGACCCAAAAATTATTAGATTAGGGTGGGGGATTTTTGGGTTCGATTTGAGAGTTATTGGGTTGTGTTAGGATTGGATTAAACCGGGTTGACTTGAATTTAGGGGTTTTGGAGTTTTTTTAGAGTTAAATAATATTTTATTTTAAAAATTAAGATGCTTTATGTTCATAATAGCAGAAGGTTAGTATGATAATGATGAAGTTTGAAGATAAAAGTGAAAAAAATTATAGGAAAAATAGTAAAAATGTCTTTTAATTGGGTCGGTCTAGTTATCCAGATTTGAGTTCAGGTTTATAATTTTCAGGTTGTATTAGGATTCATGTCTGCTTAGAATTTTTTTTAATATCCTTACTTCGACGCAACCCAAACCAATCCAGCTCATCCAAATTAACACCCTAAAAATACCTAAATGTCAAAATTAATTGAGTTGATTAAAAAAATAAACATTCTAGTTAGGGATTAAAAAATTTTGATTTTAGAAACTCAAGGTAAATTGCAAATCAACTTGCACAAGATAATTTGCTAATAAGCTTGCATCTTAAATATTTGATTATAGCAAGTGATAAATTAAACTGATTGTAGTACGCACATTTTTATAAAATTGATTATACTTGCTAATAATCTTGAATCTTAAACATGTTTATGCACGATTCAATTAGAGGATTAGCTTGAGACCCCAAAATTTGATTATAGCAATTAGCAAGTGATAAAAATTGCATTTTTTCACAAGAGATGGGTACCAATATTTAAATAAAGTGGGTGCAAGACTGGACTATAGTGGATTGAAAAGTTCAATTATAATAAGTGTCACAATTTAGTTGAAACGTCATAGTTTGTGAAATTAAGACTCGTCTAATGTAATTATCTAGTACAGTGTAATTATTCAACATAATATTATCATATAATGTGTCACTCTATAAACGTCCCCTACTAGATCTTTCATGAAAGGGGCTTTATCGATGTGAGTAGAATACCTACTGCCAATTCAAAAAAAAAAAAAAATGAAAGGGGCTTTTACACAAGCTTGATCTCTTACGATGCGCCATGCATGACGCGACAAGCACTGATGGGAATCATCCGTGGTAATCCAATATATCGTGCAACATCAATAACGTAAAAAAGAGGAAGGCTGAAACTATTTGTTATCGTATCCTAGAAAAAAAAAAGGATCATATCTTTCATGGGAAAAGGATTATCTATCGAAGCTCCGAGCTAAATTTCCAGGAGCAAAGGATTTTTAGACGTTGTAGATCCCAACGGACAGCATCATGAACAAGGTTTCTGTCTGTTTCAAGCACTGCGGTGGACCAGTAGCCGATAGTTTACTCTTGGCAGCCAAGTAGCTTCCAATAGGTAAAGAGAGAACTACTGCCCCATCGGTAATTATGCTGGATTTGCTTCTTTTGCTGTTTCGCTGATGGAATCAAGACGCCAGTTCTGTTTGTTGCTCTGTTTTGGATCATACTGGGATATGTATAAGATCTTCTTATGGTAGTTTCTAAGTGTTTGCCGATGTCCAACACTGACATAGGTTATTCCTGCTTCTGCAATCCGTCTGTACATGCGGGCCTGCGCAGAAGATGCAAGTATTAATGATTAAGCATTGTCATGCATCTGCAGAAAATAAACTACAGGTTCTTTGCATGCAATTATTTATTGCATCCTTGAAAACTGGCAGGAAAGGGAGATCATTTTGATACCTCATTGTCGTCGTCTAATGCACTTGTAGATTCATCCAACAAAACCAATTTTGGCTTTGCGAGTAACAAGCGAGCAAATGCAAGTCGCTGCTGTTCACCAAGTGAAAGAACACTAGACCATTCATATATGGAATCCAAACCATTGAAACGAAACAATATATCTCCAAGTTGAACAATTTCAAGCACTTGTTTCATATCGTCAACTGTTGGCTTCTGAGGCTTATTGGATTTACCCCCTGAGTTTGGTACTTGAGATAAGAATGGCAGAGAACCTAAGACCATAAATGGGTTCAGATAAATGAATAAATTATAATTGGTTAAATAGTATACACAACTACAGTTTTGCAGCCAGCACCAATTGCGACAAATAACAAGGCATCAAAGACCATAGTGACATCACAGGGAAAAAAATAACCAGATATATAAGAACTGTTAGTTTATGAAAACATGCATTGAGAAAATTATTTGACGCACAAATTGTTCACAAAGCATATAAGATCTTTTGAAATGTACCAGCAGAATCAGTTGAGGTAGGGTCCATTTCCTCACACCAAGTTGGATAAAGCAGTTGTTGCCGAAGTGTGCCCAAAACCATATATGGCTTTTGAGGAAGGAAAAAAACACCAGCAGCTCTACTGTTTCTGGATCCTCTTTGCTCTTCTTCTGCCTTCATTGAATCTTGTGATCTTGACAAAACAGTATCTTCTATATTGAATATGATATTTCCCTTACCAGTATTCCATAGACCAGCAAGAGCTCGTAAAAATGAAGTCTTACCACTTCCACTTGGTCCCATTACCTATAAATGTACACCACCTCTAAAATGAGAAATTGATACTATAAAACAATAGTAATATTGGAATTGACATGAGAAATGAATGGAAGGATTGAGTCAATTATAAGTGAGTTTGTGAAAGAGAGACAACAAGAGTGATGAACAGCAGCTAGTAGGAAAACAGCATCACAATGGGGCAGGCAATAACTTGGTGAGTAGTGGAGGTAGTGAGAGAGAAAAGGACACTAAGGGAGATGGTGGACATGTCACTGAGAAGACTGATCTATGATTTTTTTTTTTTAATTGGTCGAACAAGACTGCTCTATTTTGGAAATTAGGAATTTTGTCTAAATTGCAACTGGCAGATCAGACTTATGCTTTGAACTAACATCTTGGATATTGGGCTGATACTGATTTGACCCTTGTACAAATATAGTACTGATTTACCAAGAAGAGTGCTGCCCAGTACTTGCATTGGACCAATATCCTTAATTGGCCTATTGACAACAGCAACAATCCAAAACTTTGCTTAAAACTTCTGTCCCAATACTTGCCATGGCACAGATCAGTTATTTAAAATTCAGTTTATTCAATAACTTGTTCAAAAGTTTCTGTAGGAGGTGATCAATATCAACAGTTTGAAAGTGTTTTTTTTTCAAGTAGCTACTAGAGCAGCTACGTAGTTCATCAAACCATGTGTGGAAGCCTTACCAGTAAATGCTCCTTGTCATTGATCTCCATAGATAAATCAGTGATAAGCACATTCTTCGTTCTAGGTGTTTGTAATGTTAGATTTTCAATCTTTAATATCTTGTGATGCTTGAACTGAGAAACATATCCATTAGATACCAATAAAGATGGATCCTTGTCACCAAACTGAATATTAACTCGATCAGTATCCTCAGGCTTTGTTATGTATGCTTCAATATCATCTAAAACATCATCAAATTCCCCTGGAAGAAAGATAAGGAAAGAGGTCAACAAATAGTCTATGATTAGATGAAGGAAAAAGGCTTGTTCACTACACTAGTAGATGCAGCTCAATAGTTGATGTTTGACATATTTATGAGGTATATTAAGTTTCTTAGGACTTGTTAGCTAAACAATGAGTCATGTCTTACACAGACAGCAAACTTGTTGCAAAAATTATTTCCTATGAAAAGTTTAATTAGACACAGAACCACAAATTTCAGATATTCATAGCCTAATTCGAACATGGCCTCTTGCTATAATGTATTACTTGTCTCATAATATATGGTTAGTCTGTTAACAATTCAAGGGGCAAGAACAACATAGGTAAGATGGGAAGTATAATACTCATGTTACCTGGTAGCAGCAAGCTAGAATATTCAATTGATTAACTACAAGATTCAATTGATTCGCTCAAAAACATTAAACATCATTATCAAGGCAAATCCACTGAGGAAAACATCAAGCAGAACCCTCAGAAAAAGGAATTACTTAGTATCAGCATTAAGATTTAACATAAACATAAGAAGCTTATTAGGTCCCAAGAGCACACTGCTTGAGATTTATTGAAAACAGTATTTTACCAATTTCTTTCACAAGAGATTTAAAGCTTCAAAATTATCTGCCTATATTGTTCCATAATCTGATGTGCTAGCATAATTCTAGCACTTATTACACAAGTTCCATGTAATTGGAAATTACAACTAAAACAATTTCAAAATGCATAACAAAACTTTCGTGATAAAGGAATAGAATTTTTGAGTGATGACATGAAAGGGATTTTACCAAGACGATTTATTACAGCTGAGAAGGCACTGATGGCTTGAAATTGGAACACGACTAATGAAAAATCACTTAGTATATGATTGAATGCAGAAACAGATTGGTTGATCACCCCAAATTCAATTTTTCCTGAGAAGTACATAGGAGCAACAACTGCAGCAGGAAGAATTTGAATCAAATAACGGTAACCATTGGTGAAAAACTCAAGATTTCGAGACGCAACCAATAGTTCCTGCAAAACAAAAACAACAGCCTATTAAACATTGTAAGAAATGTAATGCTGATGCTGTTGAAACTGTCAAGAGCATTAGAGATAATTGAGTTTCAGGTGGATTGGATGTAGTCCAGTACTTATAGTTCTAGGTTTCAAATTATCAAGTCTTATGTATACCCATATAATGGTTATCTTATATCTAGTGCTAGTAAGCTTTCTTTCTCCATACTTGACCAAAATCTATTTATCTATGTACTTTTCTTCTCGGATCAATGTTTTCCGAAATAAATTCAGGAATAAAATGGTGCCACACTTGCATAGTGTATATGGACTAAATCATTTTCCATGAAAATACTCATCAATTACATATAAAAAAAAAAAATATAACTAGGCATGAATCCCAATGAAAATATTTAACAAAATTAATCAGAATTAAAAAAAAAAAAAAATCATAAACATAGTTTACACTTAACTTATCTCTAAGTTTAAACCCAAATCATAAGAAAGAATTGAGCCCTTAGAGATAGTAAAGTATAGAGCTTATGAAAGGCCTTCAAAGGATGATGTCTAGAATAGATAATCACCTTCAGGAAACATTAGTGATTGAATTACAAATAATTATCACACTCTTTATCACTCCATACCAGATAGCCCATTCATTAGTTTGATTCACAACGTATGAATGAATCTAGAGTTAAGCTCCTCGATACTTTTGAATTGATACGCATAGACTTTGTCTAGAAGTACCTCTTTTTTGTTCTAAATATAAAAAATGGCATTACACTAGGGACCTAATTGTAATTCTTTACATTGACAAATAATATACATAAAGAGAGGAGACACCACCTAACATAATGAACCCTAATAATTCTCTAGTACTCTTAACAGAAACAAACTTGGTTTCTCTGTAAGTATAAGGTTTTATAACTATTTGTTGATATCAAACATAAGGTATCATTGATGTATTGATCTCATATTATTTTGTTTGTCCTCGAAATAAATTAATAGAAAAGAAGAAAAACACTATCAAATTATAGTCTCCAATTTCCAGGTTTCATAATTCAGCAATATAAGGCATAGATGACGAAAACTGGTCTTAGTGTATTGCAGATCATTTTTACTATGAAGTACCATCATACTTATGCTCAAACAAATTTCACAACAAAAATCATTTACAGAATAATTGCAAAAAAAATGTGAGATAGAGATTCTATTTTCTAACAAATTTAAGTAAATGGCATAAGAAAACCTTAGAACAAATTGACAAAAAGCCTGATGAGAAAAGAAGAATGAGTTGCTAAGCTTGTAGTAGCTATGGTGACATTTAAAATGCTAAAGAAGCAATGTTAAAGTTATTTGAGAAGCATAGAGAAATCCTACAGTTAAATTCTCAAAAGCACTTTTAAAACGCTGCAGTAGAAGTTGCATTTCATTTCTCTCGCCTCCATAAAAGGCAATCGACTCGGCATTTTCACGAACTCTCACAAGTCCATATCGGAAATCTGCTTCTTTCTTTTCTTGCATGAAATTCAGAGTGACTAAGCCCTGAGTAGAAATGGTAGTATGTGTTAGGAGAACTCAGAGTGTATGAAATAAAAGTGCCAAAGTGAAATTTACCTTCCCAAGAAAAACACTTAAAGCTGTACCACCAAGAGAGTAAACAATAAGTACACCAAATAATGGTGGATAAATTCCATATAGAATGTTGCTGAATGATATCAAGTCAATGGCTGCATTGAACAGAGTCAAAGAAAATGAAAGAGCAGTTCCAGTAAAAGAACTTAGATCATCTACAATCCGTTGGTCTGGATTATCAATAATTGATTGAGATTGGATCATGTAGAATGTCTGGTTTTTAAAATAGCGTTGCATGTAGTGACTTGTCATCCAAGATCTCCATCTCAAGGAAAGGGTTTCTCTAGCATAATCTCTTATGACAAAAAACTGCAATATACCAAAGAAATGCTTAAAAAATACTCATAATCGAGAGTATGGAACATGATTTTACATAAGCAACACAAAAATCACACACATTTTCTTGAATGCATAGTAAGATAGTTCGAGAAGTCTTACTCATACAAAGAGAAATTCTTAGATAACTAAAGTTAAGTTAATAATGAGTAAGTGGATTATCCTAAAACCAGAAAATTATATAGGCATCATCAAATATTTATGATGATCTTCCTGCAAAATTCATACTAGGCATTAGGGGGGGAAATACTAAATTTATCTTAGTTTGAAAGTTGTGTTAATAGTGATACCATTGCGAAGTTTTAGCAGACAAAAAGATAAATATTGTCCACCCACATGGTTGGAACTTAAGGCTCATTGTCTTCTACTAGAAATGATGTGATGCTGTCTTCGGTTACTAAAATCCTTCAATGTCTTGAATTTGTCATTAATGAATTTGCATGTTTTTGTTTTAATTTCTTTATGAGTTTATGGAGTGTAATGGGCTTCATAATTTTGACTTGACAATTCTTCTCAGTGATATCAAAGATATAAAGGTGGATATGTCACCAAACCAAAACAAACTAAATCAAATCAAAAAATTTGATTTATCAAGTTATTGGTTTCGTTTTGGGTTGCAAAATATATAATCTTATTGGCTTCAGTTTGGTTTTGGTTTATGTCTAGATGAAATTGGAAAAAAACAAACTGATGAATCATTTTATAAATGTAAAATATACGATTATTTCTAAATGCAACACCATAATACCTGAATTAATGATGATAATTGTATGTATTATTCCTCAGATACTAGGTGAAAGTACAAAGATATTTTAGGCTAAATTAATTTATCACTTTTACATGAAATCTATAGTACTACTAAAACAGCTGGAAAAGGTTTCTTCTCCGCATTTGGGGGAGTTTTTCCGTTCCTTTTTTCTTAAAATTATTTAGGTTTTCATTTCTTCATGTCTCTAAGCACTTGTGAGGATTGTTAAAAGTTGCATTTCATGGAATGCATGTATCTGAGTTGGCAATTAGCATAGCATGCTGCAATTAACGCATGCTAATGCATGCAACTGATAACATAATTCAATTAACATTTTTAATGTGAACGCATGATGCATGCAATTAACGCAGGCAACACACTGGTACATCAGCCATTCGATCCGCAGTTTTAGTAAGACGGATTAAATCCGCACTAATGCACAAAGCAAAGGAGTTTCAAGCCCTCTCCTGTTTTCCAGAGTTTTTTAAGAAATTTTAAAAAATTCACACGGTGCTCCATTATCCAGCCCTAGCCATTTCACTGCTTCAGAAAGAGTGAAAGTGGCTGCTTCATCTTCTATGATAATCTTTAGTCTGATATTTTTTTTCGTACTCTCTCTCTCTCTCTCTATCACAATTTTATTTGGTCAATCGATCTATCATCGGAGTCCCTTCATCTCCCTGCAGTAGTTGTAAGGCTGTGAGATTGTGGCCTCAAACGGTGTGGTACAGTTGTAAAGCACTAACACTTCTGAGGACCACCGTTTGAATTCCAAATGGATGAATATTTTCGAGGTCAACTTCTGAGTGTGCATAAGTGGTGCTCCAAATTTACTCAGTAGGTGAACTCTACCTAATCTCAAAAATTGAGGAAGAATTATGAATTACTAGACACTGATAAAGACTATAGTCATGCCACTGCTTTCTTTTATTGTCATTAGACTGATTTCTTGATTTTTGATATATATTAGCCAACACTGAGGTTCTAACCAAATCTTTTTAGATGTAGGATAAGTCTTTCATATCCTACTATAAAATTTCGAAGGTTGAAAGATAAAAACTTGCCTCAACCAACCCCAATTAAGGTCACCCTCTCCCCACTCTATCATATAAATGAAGCATGGATGGAATTAAAAAAATACAATCCATTTATGTAGGATGATAACATTCTCTTTTGTCCTATGCTACTTTTTCAACTAAAATTCTAGTTTATGGTAAATCTATTAAAGATTTTTATGAATGTTTTATGTTTTGTTGTACAGTTCCAAACATCAAAAACGGGGTAGAGTGGTGATGGGAAAGAAGAATTCCTTCCATATCCCACTCCCACCCCATTTCCTATAAGGGATAATAATGAGTCAAAAAATTTTGACCCATGTTATTACCATTCATAGGTAAAATATTATCTTATCATATAGTTTAGTCTTAGACAATTTTAGTAACATATATGTTTCTATAACAATTGAAGCCTACGATATTCTAATTTATTATGGAAAGAAAAAAAAATCTTGACCTCTATATTTTAGACAATATACATTTCATGTTCATTGTCAATGTTAATCTAAGTGTTTCCTGGATACAATTTTACAAACTACAATAGCTATATAATGCTCACGCATCACTAAGGGTAAATAGTTAGTATATATAAGATGATTTTAGATAAAGATTGCAGGTAAACACAATTAAGTTTCAAATTTATTTCTTAACATAATCGAGAGCCTAATAAAAAAACATCTTTGGGTTAAAAACATAGTGATGTTGCAATGTCATTATGGCTTGCAGAGCAATACCTAAACAAAAGCCAGCAATATGCTCACCGGAATTCCTCCAGCAAAAGCTCCCAAATAATACATAAGCTGCTTGGTGAATTGTTCTTGATCCTTACCTAGAAAAGAAATGGCAAAATAACTGCAGTTATTATGAAGATAAACTTTATTCCTTCATTGTGAAAACAATGTAAAATAGATTATACATAAAAATAAATATTTTTAAAAAACTCACTAGCAAGTGCATTGAAGAAATCACGTCCAAGAAAGTTGAATCCAACACTAATCCCAGTTGTTCCCAAGGTTAGGACAAATAAAGCAGCCAGCCTAAGCCTAGCCTCGACTTTGTCCTCAGACGACCAGTAAGGTGCAGCAATCTTCCAGAATCTCTTTAGAATCACTTTAAGATCTGAACCCCGCCTCTCATCCTTAAGAATAATTAACAGTTATCTAAAAGATATTACGGAGTTCCACAAATAAAAAATAGATTTAAGAGGCACAAAATTGCAGTTTCAACTAAAAAAGTATGATAGGCTTGGCAAAGAGTAATGGCTGCTTCGTAACAATATAACACTTCTAGATTGTTAACCACAATGAAAGTGATCTTGAGTGTTAATTGTATTGAAGGAACAAACCAACTAGACTTCCTTCAAAAATATATTTCTACCAAACAGTTCTAAATAGTAAATTCATCATACAGAAAATTAAAACAATATATTTGTTGCTGGAAATGCCAAAGTCCATTATCAAGCCTATATATGTTCCAATGGGTCTAACTTCCAATTAAGGTGATATTTAGAAAATGAATCACTTTCAATAGACGTTAGTGATCAGTAAAAGGAGGAAAATGAATTATTCTGTGAGTTAAGGAAATTTTCAATTTAATAAATTGTGATATTAAAGGAAATTCTGGAATCCTACCTTATATAGTATGATGGCCATAAGTACGTTGAGATTGGAATCTCTATTGCAACTAGGATCGTGAGAAGTCATAGTGAAGAACTAATGGACCTCAGTATTTATCAGAATTTGTGACAATCTAGAAACTTGAAAAAACAACATATGTTTTTCTTATCAGAACAGACCAAAACCTTCATAATTTGTCAGTAGTGCGAACTAGATGGTTAATGCCTCCGACTAAAGACCATTTGCTAACCATCATTGTGGAAATGGTGCACAACTAAGATATATAGATTTGAAATGAATCACCAAATTTCTTGGGAATGATGAAGGTCAATTCACATTTTCCCATGGGAAACAAAACCAACAAACTTATTCTGAATGAGAGCAGACATTTAAAACAAAGGTCACATTACACATGCATAACAAAATTTGAGTAAGCATTTATGAAGGAATGAACTAAGAGGCTCACGTGTGTAGTGTCAAATTCATTGAGCAGTCTAGTCCCAATCATTGGTGGCAAAAGGCGACTTCGCTCACCCCCAGCGCCTCCGCCAACCCGTTCCAGGGCCAACACGGAGGAGGTAAATCACGGGTGGCTACTAACACTTGGAATATTGACTAGCACATAAGGGAGGCATTTACCTCGGCTATGCTGAGATTCGAACCCCAGACCTCATTGGTGGCAACACCTCATGTGCTA
>JBBPFP011052869.1:0-12851 GCA_037974795.1 Kaempferia galanga | reverse complement strand
GGGTGCAGCTTACCCTGTAGTGCCCTTCTCGATCGCTTAGGGGTAGCAGAGGCAGAGTCATGTGCATATAGTGGACCTCTTTATTGTAACTAGATAGCTACTTAATATCTTGTCCAAGCGTCCACTCAGTAGTAGTGATAGCTGGAGTCACGAGCAGTTGTCATAATCCTGCCCACCCAATCACACAAAGTCGTGATGGTAGGAGTGGAGTGTAGAAGTGACACATACATTACATATGCACTATGATGCCTGACACATGTCTTGGAGATACTATTGAGTATATGCTTGTTATTCGTTGCATTTGCTTGAAATATGATTATTGCACATGATTGTCATGTTTCATACATGTTCAGTACCATACATGTATATGTTAGCATAGACTGCACAGGAGTTGTGAGCAGCGATGTTGCAGATACTATAGAGGTACTACTACCATTACTATATATGTCAGATGGTTCTGGTATGTGTTATGATTATATTGTTTATGATCATATTCTTATTTCCCTACTAAGACTGTATTCTTTGATCTCTTTATTTTATATAGACTATGCACTATCATTTCTATTACCCGCTAAGTGTCCCGCACTCACCACCCCATTGTATATTTCTAATTTTTTAGGTATCAAGTAGATGTTATTATGGCGCTTAGTGTGCCCTGCCTGCTCGGTCCAACATCCTAGCTGAGGACATTTTCTTACTCACTTTTCCGTTTTACTTGTGTTATTTGGGTTTTATTTTGATTTGGTATTGCAATAAAGGAACTTAGACTTTGGTTTAGCCTTGTGGCTCGTAGACGAATGTTTTGGTTTTGTGGGTTGTCCTTTTCGTTTTCTGCTGTATTTACATTTCTAGCCATGTGGGCTGATTTTATAAACTATGGTTGTAATTTAAATTTCTAACCGTATGTGTTACTTAAACTGCGTCGATGTATTTTTATTTTTCAACCATATAGGCTAATGTTGAGTAGCCTGGATGGCTTTATATATATTTATGTTTCAATTATCACTGTTATAGAATAGTTACTATCCAATTTTTATCGAACTATCTTATTTTCGGAGCATGGCATAGACCCTCTCTCAACTCTCTCAATTTTCTTTCATATCCACCTTTATTCCCTAGAATAATTTACTTTGCAACTTCAATCAAACTTGATTTATAGTTTTCATGGTATGGATACTTTTTAATAAACTCTACACTTACCAGTCTATTTTTTTTCATTACTAGGAGACGAAGAGGTTGGATTGTACTTGTTTTTTAAAAATCTTTTCGTATCTTGCATGGGTTGCTAACTGCTGTAGAATGTTTTAAAGCCACACAACAATCAAGGAAGAAGATGAAAAAGTCTTTGCATTCTTTTGGTTAACATTTTCAAGATCATTAGTTGCAGATAACCAATTTCATCACGGAGAATGCGAAAAAGTTCATGTACATAAATTTAAAATTTTAATATTTGCATGAAGAATTCATGCACAGTATGTGCTGATTACCAATTGCTTCATGAATTCTTGGAGATTGTTTCTTTTAAAACATACAGGAGAATAGGTCCTTAATAGGTCATTGCCAATTTTTCAATCATATTAAAATCAGTTGCCATGCGTAGAAACTTGCAACAAGAAGAAAAAAAAATCCTTCAAAAAAAAGTATGAGCCATCCTTTCCTCCGTTTAGTATAGATTTTGGTAGAGAACAACGGCCCAATCTAAGCAAATATGAACAGCTTCTGTTGCAAAACCAAGCTGTCCAATCATTAACCGTACAGAAAAGTAAAACAAAACAATAATAATAATAATAATAATAATAATAATAATAAATCTAACTCACAGCACCAGAAGAAAAAAAAAACCGCAAGCAACCCCACTTGGGCTTCAATCCAAATGCTGAAGTATCAATTAATCTGAGTTTCCTCATTCTTCTTTCCATTGCTTGGTTATTTAAATATGTTTTCAATACGCAATATGCATACCACTAGTTTCAATCAAACATTGGTTTGTTGTCAAATATTTGGAATGATAAGAAACTTCAAAACTATATTCACTTTAACCCTATCCACAAATCTAATTGTCACTCTCTACATGAAATCAAGAAAAACGTTTCCTCAATCAACTAATTGAGTTACACTGCAAGTAACTTTAATTTCCGAAAAGAATTAATTCTCTCTTATGAATTATATACAAGAAGGAACTTTTGTCCTTTTCACTGGTTCTCTTTTCTATAGGCTAGTGCAACCTCATGGACGCCGTGTGTTTGATAAGTTGGGAACTCCAGTGGATGAACTGCCAGAGTCCCCAACATCTGACCTGTGTAGAAGGCTTGATTGGCTTCTTCTTTTAAGCTCTTTTCTATCACCACACTCAATTATCGGTGAGGAATGACATACAGAGACCTTGTGCGCTTTGATGTCGGTTGAACCAGTTCCGGTGATGTGTACAAGCAATACTACTACTTTGTCCCTATTATCTTCACACCACCAGTTCTGTGCAACTCCATCAACATATTCTTCTTTTGTGTAGAAATCATCATGGTACACAGAAACTTCTATTGTTTGTCCTGGCTTGATTATGCCACTAGCTGGATAAACCTTAAAAATTCAAACAATGACTGTGAGAGAAAGATGAAAATGTTTGGGTCTTGCATTAGGTCTGTGAAGGACAATACAACAAATAGTACATGCTTTCAAGAATTTAACAGTCACGATTTTGGTGGTGTGCATTTCAGTAAATTCAGACCTATGATGATAAAACTCTGAAATGTTTTTGCTAAATTAATCAAATTGAAAAGCTATAATCAAGTTTATACAAGCAAAATGAGCATGAGAAATCAATGTCTCAGATTGAAAGATGAAGTTTAACATCATACAACCATGTAATTAACAATGCAAAATAACTTTATTGGAGTAGAAGTCAGCAAGATTTTCAGATCCAAATCTCAGATACTAGTGTTCTGCTGGAAGCAGATTTTTTGAAAACCAGACAAGGGGTACAATAAGCCAGCCCCTGGGTAACAAATTTTCTGGTTTATAACTTAACAAGCCACTTCAACTGCATGCTTTCTATTGTTTGAATCAGATCAAATAGGCCTTTGGTATGAATCAACTGATTGAACAGGCCAGTTGATCCAATCCAATCACATTTTAAAAATAATGGTTGTAAGTGAAGATACACAATTGTTTACCAACTAAATATAAATTGTAAAGGCACGAAATGTACCTCAAGCCAGAGAGGAAAACCAAAGGAGCATCTAGAAGAAAATCCAGATGGATTTCCATTCTCCCTAATTGTGGCCTGGCCATCGCAAATGATCTGGAAGACAGCTTTGTACTTTTCACACATATTTGTGATACGAAGAATGGAAGCATCTTGGTTTTGTAGGATTATGTTATTAGTACTAACAATAGTTTCTGGAACAGCACGGGATTCTTCAAGCAAGGATCTTATCTTCTCATTTGTTGTTATTATCCGTCCATACTCTTGCCTCCTTGTCAATTCATCTCTATGTGCAATTTCTACACTGAATATGCACCTGACAGGTTTGTGATCACTATCAGTAACATCCATACATGCTTCATACCTAGCAAACGGAGATACTGTATCCGTTAGTCAACCACTAAAAAATTTGTCTATGAAATGCATTATTCCAGAGAACTTACATTATGATTGCTGCAACTACAGGACACTGTAGTGAGCATTCAGCCAATGAACTTGAACGACTATCACGATACAATATTCTATCACACCATGCAGGAATACGTTTTTTCTCACTTGAATCGTACCCTGAGAAGACAAAATGATTCCTTTTCAACATTGATATCCAAATAATAGAATCAAATACATTTAACCACCAGATACTACTCAACGACTTCAACAATCTCATCTTCAAGAAAAGCTTATGCAGTGAACTTTTAACTAATAAACTAGTTACATGTTTTTAATCATTAACATCTGTGGAAGAAGCAAAACTACAGAAACCAATACTTCAATCCAGTAAAACTGAACTATCAAAATAATAAATTTATCATGTTATAAATGCATCTTCCAGGACTAAATTAATCATGTTCATAAAATTTAGTATTTTTTCTGCAGGAGAACAAAAACTATTAACCTTCAAATTTCATCCAGGAGAAATAATCTACCATAATACAATTTATGTTAAGCATACCTGCTAGACCTACTTGATGTCTTTCAAACTTATATGTTGGAGGAAATTTAATTTGCCCTTCACGCATTCCTTGGAAAACTTTGCCCGCTTTCATTTCTGCCCGGAGCTGATCCTTCTCTCTAAGCCAATCAAAGCATCTTTGAGAAACCATGTCCCTAGCTTCATCATAAGATATACTATGAAGCCGATAATTAAAATCACCCAGAAAAACCACCATATCAGCTTCTGTCAAGTCAGGTCTCCCATCATCAGGATGAATCATTGGAGCCTGTCAATACCACAAGTATTGAACTTGGTAAGAAAGTGATATTCACATGGAAATATCCTCATCACAATTGATTGGAAAATTCTTCTATTTTACATACATTCACAGATCGGTGCAATTGAACAGATGTAGAAGTACCTGTAAAAAAGATGCAGCATTACTATTAGAATGTTGTTATAAGGATTATATATGGAACAGAAGAATGTGTTTTGTGCTACTCAATCATATATGCAGGGAGTGCCAAACCTGCTGCACTTTGTCCAGTAGTTGACCGGCTGAAAGCCATTGTTCGATAAACATGATCGTAGTCAGCATTCCGCCTGTTCACTGCCTCTAGGTGAGCAGCAAAATGACAGTTTACAAAGCATATTATTCTGCCATAAACTCTCATCCTCAAGCCCACAGCTCCCTGTATGGTAAATTGAGTAATTCCACTGGAAATTGGAACAATTGGTAAACAGATAACTCCTACAGTAAATTTGGTTTAGTTTAAATGAACCAAATACAAATTTTTTAACTGCATTTATAAGATTACGCCACATGAGAAATGCAGTCACTCTGACCCCTTCAAAATCCACCTAGGTGTCTACTTTTGCATCTCCTTCAAAAGTATTAAGCACATGGAGATGCAAAATACTTTTGAATTTATTAAATTAAAGAAGGATTTACAATGCTTTTGTGTGATTTTGTGCACTTACATTAGTCTAGAATAGTTTTATGCAAGCTATGCTTTATGAGCAAAATTTTATAATGGAGACGAGAATTTCAAGATAAATGTGTGGATTTATTAGGAAGAGAAAACAAAAAAAGAAAAATCATTTTTACTACCAAGCAATTATTAGGTGTAAGCCTGGCAAAAGATTAAATGATTAAATTATACATCAAAACAATCTATTTCTTTAAACATGCATATATTCTATAGGTATATTGTTTAATTAAGTTCAAAGGGTGAAGAGGGACACAAGATGGAGTAAACATTGAGACATAGGATTCCATAAGCCAAATAGTTCATAGAGGTTTAGAGCGTACTACTAGATGATGATGCAACAAAGAGTTTCTCAGTTAATTGTTCACAATGTAGGTTTCCTATTGCAAGCTTATTCCAAATTTTGATAAAACAATTATATAATTTTTAAGTCAATTGGTGCATATAGAATAATATAAGTAATTTCTTTTTTCTTAAAATGGAAAAAGATAGATCTTAGCAACCTTTCCATATACCTAAAAAATGAACTACATCAAAAGGTGTTAATCACAAGGAATGAAAATGGTACCTTGTTGCCTATTGTGCGTCCAAATCCACATGGAACTGCTGCAGCATCAACATCACCAATATGCGGCTGGAGATTCTTCCTAGCCCTAAATTATAAACTAAGTTAGAGAAGACAAAAATACATAAATTTATTGACGCACTTAAAAAGGTTAATCATGTATCCAAAACATGACATGTCTTGAATCTTCACTTATTTCTTGTTTAAGCTTATTGCTCACCATGCAGCAATGATTAACCCTGCCAATTGCCTAGAACCAGTCCGCTGAAAGGATGTTCGTTCACCTAGAGCATTACCTATAGCATCCAACCACCATTGGCCATTAGCATTCCCCTCAATTCCGACCTAAGATCGTCAAAAAAAGTTAATAATGTATGAAAGCCATAAAATATGAATTAATGTTCACAAATCTTCTAGCTATATGGCAAATGTATTAAACGCAATACATCTGCAGCTGCTTTTCACCTTAATGATAGTTTATTATTGCTTTTCTAGACCACAGTAACACATGAAAAGTCAACCACTATAAACTAGAATTATCACTTGAACCTTTTTAAAATATCCAATCTCTCATTGCTTTGGCATATCAGGGTCCTCACCTATTCTATCTGTTGGTTCATAAATTATCTTCTTATTCAAAAGGCAATCTCTTTCAAAGAGATTTTTCTTTACGCAAAGATTGTGTTGCTTGGTTTCTTATTAGTAAGTTCATCCATGTGGCCGTGCATAAACACTAGGCCCTATCTCCATTGATGATGACTTTGCAATTTATAAACACTAATATCTCAACATCTTATGGCTTGACTTTATCAATTAGAAGAGAATAAAATTTATCATACTATGTGAACATTCTTTCCACTCATTTTTTTAGTAGACATGGTGTTCATAGAATTTGTTCCTTATTTGGATTAAACTTTTGGTCAATTTATCCTTTCCTTGATAGGGCAGCAATAATAAGAAACCAAACATTAACACAATAAACCAAAACATTTCCATAATCTTTGGGTTTCCATATATCTTTGACTTCATTTATTGGAAGAGTCAATATCCTATGCTCAAGAGGAAGAACTTAGCTTTATACAAAGAAATGAAAGTCAAATCATGACCTAAATGAGAAGGTACAAAGTGAAAGAGATATTGAGTGAGAAAGTGGGAAAGATCAGTTGAAAGAGTGATTCATTTTTCATTTCAAGTTAAGTGTTACTGACAAATAGTTTTGAATCCATAAGAGTAACAGCATTATTAACATGTGCATAGATGTCTTACACTTTCTTTAGCAGCAGACATTGCCAGGAATCCAGCCCCCATTTCCACCTCTTGCAACCCAACTACAACTAAACCAACTTGTGATGCTGCAGTACCCAACCAGGACATGAGGGAATCAGGAGATGCTCTTTCTTGTCCAACGTTCCAAGTACCAGCTAAGATTTTAAGATTTTCAAATTTTGTATAGGATTGCTCCTTTTTGGCAAGTTCTATTCGCAATAAATCATCAAAAGGACCAGGAGATCTAATATTCCACCCACGTATTCCACCATGCTGTGCCAGAGTGAACATATATGAGCCTCCAACAGCCATCTTTATAACTGGACTGCTATGTGCAACCCATTCTCCAATCAGATTTCCATCAAGATCAGTGACCTGAATATTGCCACTAGCATAACCCACCCACAACCGTGGCCCATGTGTACAAATACACTGAACTGAAGAAAAATGATGTTGAACCTCTTGCAACCGATTTCCATTTCCATCCCACTGAACTAGTGATCCATTTGTGCATCCAGTCCAGACCCTTCCATCCGTCGATGTAGTTATTGCTTCTGTTCTCTTATTATCTTCTCCAAAGGTTCCCTTTGCTGCAACTCTGCGAACAGCACCAGCTGCTCCCAGCAAGGCATTACGTGAACGTTGGAAAAAGCCAACTGAACCTTGTGATTTTTCCTTCTTTGATGAGGAAACAGTCTTTGCCTTTATTTCATCCTCTAGATATGGATCTTGTGAAGATTGGATATCAACTCGAGTCTCTACCTGGCCATCTATACTAAATACTTTAAGAAGATCCCTTGTGCGAGAATCCCTGCACAATAATAAAATAGCCATTCCAATTGACAACTACAAAGATACCAACAAAAATAACAATTGATGAATATTATAAACAAGAAGTTATACCATAGCGCAAAAGATAAGCTAGTAACAGTCCATACTTTGGATTTGCAATTATCAGATGCCATTAATTTCACATCAATTGTAGGCAAGTTGCAAATACCATTTGTCGTAGCTTTGCTTCTCAAGTCAACAAAGGACTTCTCCATTAGTAATGCAGCCATATGTCTTTCTTCTAAAGTGAATGAAAGGGCTTTTTCAATGGAATCACAAGGCCAAGCCTTTATAACTCCACCCTCAGAACCTGTCCATATTTCACCTGGAGTTTCAAGTGTATTTTTTATGATTACATGGCATAGAAATCAATGACAAAGACCAGAAATAACTGTTCAAACATAATCCAATGCAGAAGATACAGATTCAAGGCCATCCAGAATAACATTTTAATTATTCCAACAACCAAGAAAGTCCAGAATCCAGGTCTACAGACTGTAGTTTTTAGAGCTTCTTCTGTATGCAAATTGAATTGAATAACTGATGGCTATTAAAGAGAGTTTGATTCCCTGTTTGTCTGACTATTAGTTCAAAGTAGGAATTGTTTATGATTCTAATACTATGGGGTTGGGGTTATATAAAGCCTCATTGGTCAGCCACGTGCAGCTTCAGGAATGGTGCTGTAGATTAAAGAGGCAATTATAAGATTGTTGATGTTGTGGCTAGGTTCTGTGGAAAGAGTAAGTATGTGTTTTTGTGTATGGTGTCATGAACAAATGTACTTTTTTATGGTTCAATGAAATAATTGATTATTTGTATTTTTTTAAATATAGATTCCTAACAAATATGCATTCTGTACTTCCTAGGAAAAAATAAATGATTTCTTTCTTTATAGGTTATAAATTTAGATTCCTTTCCAGTAAGGCCAACACATGTGCTGATTTTCCATATAGATAAGCTGGTTATATCGCATAAGATAATGGTTACCATAATGGGACCACTATTGAGCAAATAAAAGATATTATGACATGGTATATTCCATCATGGAAAAGTATTTGGATTATAATCTGCCTGTTTTACAATATATACCTAAAATGTCGTCTTAAACTATACTTGCTCTTAGGTAACTAAATAAATCATCAGATTGTTTTGCTTTCAATTATTACCCATTAAAAAAAAAACATCTCAAGAAAATTTGCTGAAGAAAGTTACTTTTGAAATGTTCTACTCAACTACTCAATTGAACCTTTTTATAATCCTTTTGATTAAACATTATTGAAACTTTATGGCATAGTGAATTATCTTTCAACAAAAGATGAATTTGGAATATGCTGAAATGATCTTTTACATGATCAACCTTAATTTTAAGTCTTCCTTCAAAATGATAAACCTCTTTTATATAGTTAGCAATGGTGGAGCGTTCATGTAAAATGAAAAAGGAGCATTTCTTGTTATTTATGTGGCATAAAAATGAAACAATAATTTTGATCTAATCAATAAGTAGATATCATTCAAAAATTGAACATAAAAAATAAAATAAAATAAAAAAGCAAGTAGAAATATGGCAGCAATTGTCACTGTTGTAATGCAATAAATCAATTTTTTGAAGAAAGTGGCCCAGATCTACACCCCAAAGATGCCCAAAGAAACAACAAAGAAAGGAAGTGAAAAGTGAAACACCTTGTTACTATCGACTAAGACTACATAGCGAAAGAGGTTCAAAAGAGATAATTCAGAAAGGCTTTTCTTTAATGACAATAGAAAGTGGTATGCTCCTTTATTAGTAGAGGAGCCACACAAATCTAGACAAATTAAAATATGAGATTCAACTCAGTGATTTGGATCTACATAGGATATAAACCAGTGTTGATCACAATGACAGAGCCGCGTGCGTAGTCTCTTCGAGTAGTGATTTACGCTCAAAATACATTTTTGACCACATCACCTGAACAAATACTGATAAGTTGTAGACAATCAAAACTTATTCACTATAATTTTCTATTAAACAAAAAGTAAAAAATAAAAACTAAATTAATAGTGCTAGAAATACATAACGAAGAATAATAATATTAATAAAAATGTGGGAAGGAAGCTTTGGGAGGGTTGAAAACCATAAATTTCAAACGTGAGACTGAGGTGGAGGGAACTCATCTACCATTTTATTTGCAGATAACAAAACCAGATCAAGGCAGGGAGTAATGTCCGCTATAGTTAGATTAGCTCAGCGCTGCTTACCATAAGATGTTATGACCATCGACAGTACGGGAGAGCGGTTATAAGCTTGCCACGAGAGGCCTTCTCTGAACGGAGGAAAAGTACCAGCATCCCCAGAAGAATTGATGATTGTCGGCTGGTCCATCTTCCATGACCGGATCTTTCCATCCTTGTGTCCGCTCCATATCAACCCATTGGCGGCATCAACTTCGACGCACAGCATTGAAGACGTGCGGCAGGACTCCCTGAAGGGGGCGCTGTATTCGTCGCCCTTTTTAGCAGGCCCGCCAGGGCCCCATTCTCCGAAGACGTCTTTGAGGTTCCACACCCGTATCCCCGACTCCTGACCTGCCCAGAGTTGCAAGCGCGTACAGACGACAGTGCGGAGGAAGGAGCCGGCCTGGGTGTCCCGGAGCGGGTGGGGGCGCAGCTCGAGAGCGGGGGGGCGGCCGGGGTGCATCGCTGCGCGCAGGGGCACTCGAAAGATGCCAGCGCCGCCCCCGCTGCCCATGAACTCGGGGATCGTCCCTGGGGCTCCGCCGTACTGTGACATGGCGCGCTCGAGGGTGAGCGCCCCATCGGCGTCGGAGAAGCAGGATCGTCCGCCGTGGCTGTCGAGGGAGAAGGCGTGCGTGAAGGAGGCAGCGGAGTGGTGTTGCTGGCCGGGGACGGGGGCCGGGTAGCGTATGCGACCATCCTCAATCGATGTGGAATGGCGGAAGGAGGGATGGTAGTGAGGGCAGGAGCAGGTGCGGGAGTCAGCGTCTAGGAGGCGAGGGGAGGAGGCGCAGGCGTTGACTTCGTCGTCGAGGCTATGCTGGCGGAAAGCGTTGCGGCGGGTGGAGGTATTGAGAACAGCGGCACCGCGGCCGAGGGGCTGACTGTAAGAGACGGGCTTCCGCTGGGAGTGGGAGAGGCTGGACCTGGCGCCCGCTGCCTTGGCGTCCGCGTCCTCGTCCTCCTTCTTCTCGTCCATCCAAATACCAACCCTGAGTCGAAGGAGGCGAAGAAATCAGCAATCAATCAACCAATTAATTAAGTAATCAATCAATCAATCTGCTTAATTTCTTGGTCCTTAATGCGGATCCAGGAAGATGACAATGGGACATAAAATGGTCAAACCAAAAAAGGAAAAAAGGAGGAGGAGGAGGAGGAGGAAGTGGAAGAAGAAGAAGAAGAAGCGGAAGCAGGGCGACATGTACGCGGGGGATTACAGGCGGCACCGCCTCCATCCACCCGTTTAGTTGCGCTGCACTGCATTCAGCCTAACACCTGCATTAAACCTAACACCCTTCTACACCCACCAGGTCCAGGAGGGGAAAGAAAAGTAATTGTAGCTTAACTTTATTATTTATTTATTTAATTTTATGGTTACGTTTTTTAGCTGTTTTTATTTTTAAAGAAAAAGATAAAATTTAAGCAGTCAGAAAGTCGGTTACTCCTGAGATATGAGGTCGATGAGGTGTCTCCGTTGCAGTAGACAGTCGACGGAGATGGACCCACTTGTAACGGAAGAAGTCGTCTTTCTGATTGGAGTAATTAATGCGAACTGACCCCCGGTTAAACGTGTGATGCATTCATTTGAACTCACTCCGTTAATGAGTATAGGACGACTCCACTTACTCTCAGTGTTCTTATCAATCTGCCATATAAAAACAAAGATAAATCATAGAAGATTATTTATTAATATTTAAAATAGTGATAGTAACGAAACGATATAGCGTAATATTTTTTTATAAACCGGTCGAACTTCTTTCAGAACGCAATATATATAACCTCACAAAGTTGCTTAAAACTTTAAATTCATTATAAGACATCGGACAAACTATTTATGTAAAAATAAAAGGATAAAAAAAATACTCTTAGTTATGATTTTTAACAAAATACATTCTTTTTTTTATAGCAAAGCAAAATAACATCCAACTTTATTTCTCTTTCAAAAAAAATTATTATGGCAACGTTCTGAATGTGTTAAAGTAAATCAATTTTTTTATTTCAATTTGATAAAAAAAATTATATATATTACCATATAAAAATTCATGATCAACTTAATAAAAAATACTTGAACTTAATCAAAATTATTTTAACATACATTTTAAAATTATTATAAAACTATTTAATAAGTATTAAAATAGTGGAGCAACTACTAAAATTACTATAATAAACTTTTTTTTATATAAAACAAATTTTTATATATTTTTTATTAAGTTGAACAAATTTATTTTAACTCATCCCGGCAACAACTTATTGGAATAAAAACATTATTTTATCTCTTTATAAAAAATATCTTTTTGACTAAAATAATAATTGAGGGCACCTTTATAATTTTTGTCTAAAATAAAATTAAAAAAAAACAACATTGAAATATCCTATTTTGAAAAGTTGTTCAAAGGGCACCTCACCGATATCGCCTACTAATTTTGCCATTTAAATCTCCATACCTGTGCATGTAACTAGCAAACTGGTATTCCAAACTTTTATCAGCCAAACACTATTGGTTTATTTCCTAGCAAATAAAACAATTTCATTTCTTTGCTAATGTCATTCGACGCCCCCAGCATAGTACCACGGTAAAGGCAGGATAATATACCGACCATTCCAAGATGGAGCAATATTACACGCCTTGCCCGAACTTGTCATGTAGCTGGACTGTAAGTCCAAAGGGCCCTTCAGCACGGTGTAATAGTTAAAATATGAAAGATTATCATATGAAATTAAGAGGTTGAATCTCGGTACGTCTGAGCATACCTCCCCTATGTCTTAATCATTTGTACTAATAGTTAGTAGCCACCCATGATTTACCTCCTCCGTGTTGGCCTAGAGACGGGTTGTCAGAGGTGCTAGGGGTAA
>JBBPFP011052763.1:0-12853 GCA_037974795.1 Kaempferia galanga | reverse complement strand
GGGAAGGTTCCATTCTCTTCAGTTCACCTACCTTGCCCTTTTTTTTTTTTTTGGAATTGACATACCATCCCGTTATGCATATGACTTGTGTGAACAGAAGTCTTCAACGAAGTCGTAGCTGCCAAAATCATCATTGAAGATAATGATAGTAATGTAAACTCTGCACCCTTACCCCGGTCAATGCTTAAGACCACCTTTTCAACAAATGACGTACCACAACTTTTGAGTTTGTTGACTTCATTATTTGGTGAGCTTGACTTTAATATTCAAGAAGCACATGTATTTTCTAGAAATGATAGCTACTCTTTAGATGTGTTTGTTGTTGAGAGTTGTCCTTATGAGAAAATTGAACAACGGGATTTGTTATGGAAGGAAATTCACAAGATGGGGAGACAAGCTTGGTCAAAGTTTCGTGTATGGTCTCTTCAAATACATAGTCCACTACATGAAGGATACTCTCTGCCATTCAGATATCAATATATGGAATTGATGTGTTCGAAATTGATTTTCGACTTCTCAAGTTTGGAAAAAGTTGCATTTGGATCAACAAAGATTCCCAAATTTCAGAAGATGCTAGTAAATTTGTCAATTTGGTGCCAGAAGAACTTCCTCCAGGGTTACCACTTGATGAGTTCTTTTTAACCCCGGGTGATTGATGCAGGAGGATCCGCCAATTATTATTATTCTTATTGTTTTTGGTATTTTAAGTATTTTTTTTGGTAATTTAGGTATTATTGGTAATTTCTGTCTTTTGATATTTTGAGTCGGTTTAGGGATTTTAGAATTAATTAGGAGTCTTTTTCCTTTTTTTAAATTAGTTTCAAAAAAATTAAAAATTAGTTTAGATTTTAAATTAGTTTAGTTTCAAAAAAACTAAAAACGAATTCAATAGCCCGCAAGATAATCGCTATCTTGCTCGGCGTCAAATAATAACTTTAAATCTTTGAATAGGTAAGAGCCCTATGACAACTAAGATTACTTATGGAAATGCTTCAATTGAATTTATTGATTCTTCATTATGGAAAATTTACTTATTTAAATTCTAGAGGCATTTTCACCCTCATGCATTTAGCTTGTCTCCTGTGTATTCTTATTAGGTTATAGGTTTCCTTCCTATGACCTTCTCTTTGAACTTTCTATACTACTTTTCATGGTAGATTGCTCTGGAGTATTCCACAAGCATGTTGTACAAGTTAATGAATGTGAATATTTTACAAAATAGTTATAATTAGAGTATCTGACTGTCTTTACCTTTTGAATGTAATATCATCTTGCCAGAAGGCATAAATTCAATGCTGTGTTTGAATCTTTCTTTATTTGTTTCAGATTGTTTGGGAAGACGACTAGGTCCAAAGTTTCTTGGTCGGGGTGGTGATGGTTCCGAGGTAATATTTTCTCTTCTTTTCTATTTAAGTGCATGATTAACAGATAATTTTCTTGCATGAAAATAAAATCCTACATTGAATCAACTAAGTGCATATGCAGAAACTTGTTAAAGATATATACAAGTTAATTGACCAAGTAAACTCTGAGGAAATTTCAGCTGGCTTAAAATTGCCAGAGTCTTTCAGTGAGTTTCTTTCTGACATGAAGAATAGCCAGGATGATGCCAAGACATTTGCTACAAGGTTGAAGGCGACGGTATGCTCTTTACTTATCTTTTATGCTCATCCCAGAAGCCCATTATGGTAGTTTATCAGAAAACAAATATTCACCGTGTTGTTGCAATCTTCATAAGTTGAGTTACCTGGAGAGGCTCTAATTCTTTGTTTGCTGTAGGTTCTCTGAACTTTATGGAGTTGCTATTTTCAGTTGTTGGGTGTGTTTTAAGGATATTATTCTATAGCCAAATTATAATTTCACATCCTTGTCTTTTCGTTTAAGTTTCATAACCTTGGTCATTCTCAAAAAATTGAGACTAATCTTTTGTTTACCAATTATATTCAAGATAAATCTTCTTGATATAGTAGAGTGTAAGCTCAAAGCTTGAATTGTGGAGAGAAATTTCAGAACCTCAAAATTTCAAGTTAAGTAGAAAATTAACTACTTGAATATAAATGGATGGATTTTATGGAATTTCTATAAAATACCTTGAATAATTCAAAAAGAAGATACAACAAGAACAACAACTGAGCCTTTATCCTGTAGTCTCACATCACATCACCTAACTTAACTGGGGCATTTATTGGTCAAAATTGGAACACTATTTAGAAGGAAGATATTGATAGAAATATACAAGGTGGGAAATGAAAAGAGCTTTTTAAATTTTATCTTATTATCATGTTTCCCTTAGGCTAAAAGGAAATTTTTGCACAATCCATCATATTTTATAAGGCAAAAAATCAAGGTAGCAGAAGTGTCAACGCTAAGATGAATGCATGATTTTAATAGAAAAAAGATTCACAAATATTATCCTAGAGTTGTTAGGTTTAACTTGAATAGATAGTAAAATTAGAAAAAATAGGGTAGGATGGCATGAATATGTTAAAAAATGACTAATGGATCCTTTAGTTAGGCAAGCAGATTTGTTTTGTTTCAAGTTGAAGGAATAATGGGGACCAAGGAAAGTTCATTGATGTAATTAACACGGTTTAAGAGATTTGAATATTAGTAGCGTGTAGCATTGCATAATGCATATATTCTGAAGTTGGAATGTGTTCCATGTGTTAGGAACAAATAGTTGGGACTTGGGACTAAATTTGCTTGTTGATAATGATAGACTAGTCTGGACTAACACACTTGGTAATGATAAATGTTTATGATCATTGAATCTGTAATGCTCGCAACCTTTTGGTGTGATAATGAATCATCTCTTCTCATTTTAGACTACCATCAGTTAGGATCCATGTATCATAATTTTGTAGTAGCCACTTGTCTATTTAAATTTCTCAATGTTTGTCATACAAAAATTCATACATCATTACCATACGGAAGTGATATTGGTTGAAGTAGAAAACCTAAATAGATATGTTATCTTTCCTGTTCTGGTGTTTAAAATATCAAAGGCTCAAAACCAAGAGAAGTTTTAAATCTTCCTTAAATTCATAAGCGAAAAAAGATTGTTTAAAAAACAATTCACGTCCTAAATTTTTATTTTTCTTCATTTCTACTAGCATTGATTTTTTAAATTTAATTTTTACTACTAATAGCAAATCCATAACATACGAGATCAGATTATTCAAAATCCTATAACAGAGACTCCTCTTTAGCAGTTCTTACTAATACCAAAATGAGTATGGTGCATTTTAAGCAGTCTTAATGCTAGAAGTACCTGGGATTGATGCATATATTTGAAAAGATGTGTTTCTTTTGAACTTATAGCAAAGCATAGGTTGGAATCAGGCAATATAGCTGGTACGTATTGATACAAATACTGGTACAGAGATGAGAATTGGTTTTGTTCAAACTGATACGTTTCTACTTTTACAGTACCGAATTACAAAACATGACTACATGGTCCACACCAATTCAATTATAGCAATTGTATTTTACTTATCTTAAGTTATAACGAACAAAAATTAAAACAAAAAATGATGGATATCTTTGTATCATCTGAACTTCATTAAGTATTTCTTTCCATGCAGCTAGAGGTTGTTCTGATCTTGGATTAGAATCACAGTCAATGATCAGAGACAGTCTGCTGATCTATAAGGGATCTGCATTTCACTGTGGTGCTGCATGATTTACTGACATTTTGTCTTGTAAATACTGGGAGAGATCCATAAATGCCAATTGTTACCAACCTATATTGTTCAGTCCAACCTCAAGGTCTAATTAGGCTAATTATTTTGTTTAATTTGAGATGTTTAAAGACTTTTAAACGCTAACATCTTCTTGCTTAATTCTGTTTCTTCCAAATCCTCACACTTAAAATATCCAACATTTAAATGAGATTGTTCAGAAGGGGCTAGAGACACTATGATGAAAAACTTCACCTATATATTTGTATTTTAAGAAATTTTTTGAAATGATTCAAGCAATTCTAAAAGCAGTGCCATCACATATAATAGAATTGGTGAGTCAGAGTGTCAGGATCAGCAGAAGCTACACTCTTATGCTCATGGTTTCTAGTCTGTGGTTCTCGAAATTGTGGTAGCCATTACTACCAAAATCTAGTAGGTACATTTTCTCTTTCAATAGATTATGGTGTGCCTATTTGTCAAAAACAATTGTTCTTGTCCAATTATGTGAGTTTTTGGTGAATTGATTAGGAGCAGCAGATTGGTCAGAAACTTTGAATTATCTTCTACCACAACTTGTGTGCATAGTAATGTCCAATGTTTTATTGATAATTGACAAACCATAAAAGGAAGAAAAATGAATTTCATGTTTTAAGTTATTTAGATGAAAACTATAGGAATTTTCTTTTAACTGCACATCATGATCATCAATAATTTTTATTTAAAATTCATTGAGTCAATATTTATGGAGGTTTATTCTTAAAACTTGCCATGTTCTGTGCAGATGGAAAACATGGACAGGGAGTTGAAAAGATCTAAACTAGCAGAGCAATTGCACAAACACTATGCAGCAACATCTATTCCAAAAGGCTTACATTGTCTCTCATTACGACTTGCTGATGAGTATTCATCCAATGCACAAGCACGTAAACAGTTGCCACCACCTGAGTTGCTACCATTGCTTGCTGATAACTCTTACCATCATTTTGTTGTAGCCACCGATAACATTCTTGCAGCCTCTGTAGTGGTCAACTCAGTTGTTGCATCTTCACTAAATCCAGAAAGAGTAGTCTTTCATGTCATAACTGACAAGAAGACCTATCCTGGAATGCATTCATGGTTTGCATTGAATACTCTCCCCTTTGCTATTGTTGAGGTGAGAGGTGTTCATCAGTTTGGCTGGTTAACAAGAGAAAATGTACCTGTTCTTGAAGCTATTGAAAATCACAATGGTGTCAGAAATCACTATCATGGGAATCATATTGTGGGAGCCGATGTTACTGATACTCCTAGGGTTTTTGCGTCTAAATTGCAAGCTAGAAGTCCTAAATATATATCTTTGCTCAACCATCTGCGCATCTACCTGCCTGAGGTAATTTAGTCACTAAACATTTTGTTTCACAATACCATCTCTACTATTAAAGAAAATTTCACAGAAATTATGTTATTGCAAACATGTAAGAGGAATTTTGTTATCTGCTACTTTTGTTATCAATCTGTTTGCATGCTGTGGAGTATGGAGTACAGAATCAGCTCATAGGATCCAGACCTTCATCTTAAGCACTTTTCTGGCTTAGGTTTTTCACAATATCCATGTTATTAGGTGCATCATCTTTCAAGAAGAAGTTAACCCATATTACTTCAATTGTCATATTATAAACTTAATCAGATAAAGTGAATACAGCAAGCTGTTACTGTCATTCAAGATTTTCATCCTTCAAACTAAGGTTGGGAGAATAGAGGTGGAAAATGTGTAGTAATATGATTCAATGTTTCTTGTCACTTGAGCTCTCACAGATATTACCTTGTAGATGTTAAGTTTAAGTTTCCCCTAAGACCACGACTTGTAGTTGTTGTTTTATTCCAGAAATTCATCCATTGTTATTTAATAAATTACCCCCCCTCCAATTCTGAATTCTGATATTCCTTTGGAAGGCCTGAATTAGACACATGGCAGCCTTTATTTGAACAGCCAATGAATCCTTCTTGAACTTTTTGTGTCAAAATCTTCTTAAAAAATAGGGTACACCAGTAACCAAATAGAAAAAATGTTCACCAAATGAGTTTTTGTTGATGTTTAGTTGAAGTAAAAAGGAAAATTGGAGTTTAGAAGAATATGAATGGAACACATTGTCCCAGATAGTAACTAATTTGTTTAAGATATGAGTCTAGGAAAATGACAGCTGTGTGAAGGTAATTAAAATTTAAAACTGAGTTTTGTTTACCATTCAGATATATGGGTTATAAACAGAAATGATTATTTTTATATTACATGGAAACTCTTTAGTGGATTCAAATATGTTTTGTACCATATGTGTAGTGTGAGTAACAGAAATCATGAAAGGTTAAATGTATATTCAATATTTACCAGTAACATCCGTGTTCTTACACATAAAATGTATTTTCTCCCATCAAACATGTATTTTCACAGACACATGACTTTAACTTTTTAATGCAACGGTTGTGAAAGCTGTTACTATGCTTAGAATATAAGTTGAGACATGCCTACAATAGTCATAAAATATAAAAATGAGATGTGTTGACATAAGATTGCAACAGCTACTAGAAATACTAGATTGTTTTTTCCCTTTATGTTTGTCCTAATTTTCTGAGATTGTTTCAATAGTTTGTTTTATATTAATGATGTTTGTGACCTCATGGATGGCCATGAGAGGACATTTTGTTATCCAATTAAGTCGGGTTTTGATTATCATGTCATTCCCATTTTGATGCACAGAATTATTCTCTTCATAAATGGTTTCCTGAATAGTGGCAATAATGTGATTATTCTGAATTTTAAAACAGTTGTTCCCCAACCTCAACAAGGTGGTGTTTCTAGATGACGATGTTGTTGTTCAGCGTGACTTGTCACCATTATGGGAAATTGATCTTTCTGGGAAAGTAAATGGTGCTGTCCTAACTTGCAAAGGTGAAGATTCATGGGTGATGGGTAAAAGGTTCAGGACATATTTCAACTTTTCACATTCCCTCATTGCCAATAAATTGGATCCTGATGAATGTGCTTGGGCATATGGGATGAATATTTTTGACTTGAATGCCTGGAGGAAGACTAATATTCGGGAAACATACCATTTTTGGGTAAAGGAGGTAATGTCTAACCTCAGTTGGCATCTCATTTTCCATCCTAATGAATGCACTAAATTTTCCTTCTTGAGAGAACTATAAAAGTTTCTTACCATTTATTTTTTGTTAAACTTCTCCAATTTGCTTGTGATATACTGTTTTAATGTTATATTATTTGATTCCCTAATTACCCTTTCCCTTCTTAAAAAAATAACCAAATTAGTTATTTTGGCTCATTGGATTGGTTCTTAGTTTTCTGATATACTTTGATTGGTTTAGATATATGCATCACTCTGATTAAAGATGTAATATCATTGATTGGCAGCAAGATTGAATGTCTTGTGTAGCATTTCGACACACTGAATGTGATACCAAAAAAAATATCATCCACCTTCTACTTCCTGTTTTGGTTTCAACTAATTTTTCCAGGATTTGGTTGGAACCTTCCTTGAATATTATTGTTCCTGAAATCTCTGTTATGATCCTACATGATTTAATGATGTCTGCTTGCCTTCAATCGTTCTTGCATGCATCTTAGATACTATACGAATGTATTTGACATTATGTTTCTGAAGCAAGATAAACTGTATCAGAAGTATTTACAATTTTTCACAATGGAAATGGGGTTTGTTTGGGTTTGAAACTTTGGTGCCTATTAACGGGTTATTTTCAGGGTAATGTTCTAGATTCTTGTTCACGGAGCCAATCAAACAATTTGCTACCGCTATATTTCAAGTGGAAGTTCAATTATACACCTTGCTCTCTATCAAAGAACTTATAGGATAACTGCCAGGTAGTTAAAATGGAGAGGGACTTTGAAGTCAATGACATGGTATTGCGTTTTGTTAAAAGTATAATTCTAAGACACAATACTACAACCAACAATGCTTGGATCGTAAGTGTTGAATTTATTTGTGAGCTTATTAGGAGAATTTATTCTTTTTTTTTTTTAAACATTTCTATAATTGAGCAGCTGGTTGCAGTTCTGGTAGACGTATTGAGACAAAATATTGTTGATGTGGAACAAACATATTGGAAAAATGATCAAGTGATTTCAAAACTAGTTGGTTGGTCAGTTACAGCTAGAGGTGTGAGAATACGAGGCAGGCCAAAAAGACAATTTAAAAGCAAAAATAAATAAATAAATAAATAAATAAATAAATAAATGACTTGGGTTAACCCATGATAAGGTGTTATATATGGAGGAATATGATCTATTTAGCAATACCCATATTATGAATTTTTTGAAGAAGTAAAAATCGGATTCATCTTTAAACCCAGTCCATTCATCTTAATAAAGCATACATTTCAATAGCAGCATAAGACTCGCAGCGCTGCGGTCTGTAAGCTGTCACTAGAATATGAAATTTCATCTGGAAGAATATACAGGATTGATGCCCTTGATCTAATTATATTATTGTTGCCCTTCAGTCCTTGTCGTTTTCAACAAATATTCATCATATACTTTTCAACTTTCACGAATGGCAAGTGGAATCTTTGTAAAATCCTATGGATATCATTACAGTTTAATGTACCTTGGTTAAACATAAGCTCCAAATCTTTACTTGAGACTATATTATTGCATATAACTCTAGGCTCACTCTAAGTGTTATCGCCTTTTGACTTTCTGTCATGGATAGGTCCTCAGATTCTTATTACACCTTATTTCTATTGGTGGAAGTTAATTCCTTTTTTTTTTTTTTTTTTTTTTTGTTGAACCACATGCATAAGAAAATTCAACTTGTCACCTTAATTTTCATACCCTCCTAGATGCTTCAGTGAAAGTTGCTTCCCTGACTGTACTTGCTTGCCTAACTGGCTTCTGCAGAATTTGAAATCAAATCTGACACTATGGAAGCTGGGAACGTTGCCACCAGCTCTAATTGCATTCAGAGGTCATGTACATCCTATTGAATCATCCTGGCATTTGTTAGGTCTGGGCTATCAGGAAAAGACTGACCTCGACAGCGTGAAGACGGCCGCTGTGATCCACTACAACGGGCAGTGCAAGCCCTGGCTGGAGATCGGATATAAGCACTTACAGCCCTTTTGGACGCGGCATGTAAACTATTCCAATGACTTCATAAGGAATTGTCATATATTGGAGCCCTCAATAACGGTCAGATAACTGGACTGCTTGAAAATAGAGGGAAGGAGTTGCAAACCTCAACTGGTGCACAGTTTTTTCACCCAAATATCTGAACGAATTTTGTTGCATAGTGGTGCAGTCAAAAAATTGGGATGCATCTCCCAGACTCCTATTCGGGCTGCTGTTCCGGCATCACTGAACATTACATTCATTCTAAGATAAATAGTATTCAGTATCGAGCTTCTTAAAGGTAATTCTTCCCAGTATGCTGGACGGCGAATTCCTGTTCTGGAACAAACAATCTGCTCCTTATTGGTAGAGGTGGAGCATCCAGTCGCACAACCAGTATATACTGAAGAGATAATTGTCCTGGAGGCATGCAGATTTTGTGTTTATTTTTTTTTCCCTTTGAAAAGTTTATTTTGGCTTTATTTATTAATTTACTCAGACCCTTTCCAGTTCTTTATTCGACCTCTAAAATTAGAGGCCATGGGATGTTTACTTCAAACATCTCAACCCCTTTGAATATTGGGCAACTCTAGCAAATGTTTTAAAATTCAAAAGATATTGGAATGTGCAGTTAATTCTCTCACGCAGATTCTTATTCATAATAAGTTCAATTGTGCCTTTCATCTCATCTCCCTGTGATTTTTGTCTTTTCTCCCCCATCTTGTTAATGCAAGTCAAATCACCAATTGACAAAGAAATGCCTTCTTAAAAAGCATGAGAAACTTTTACTACAATTTATGGTTGCATTATCTCAAGCAAGCTTTTGCATCCAAGTTAGGGAGGACAACAAAGGCAATGGACAAGGGAGCCACATCAATAGGCGATTTAGCAATAGCATTCACAGGATTAAGAGGTGGAATGCCTCCCTCTTCAGTAAGCTCCAATGGAATGCCATTCAATAACACAGTTTGGCTCAAATGGTTGCCATCTTTTGCTGTGAGATGATACTCTTCTCTGTTTCCAAACTCCACTGATGCTTTAATGGAGTCGTCATCATTATCATCATCGTCATCATCCTTTCGGTTGCCTCCTCCATTGGCATGGAGAAGAACATTGAGGACGCTCACACTGAACCTGGTGGATCTGCTTAGATTAATCAGCAGCACAGAGATGCCTTCTCTTCCTTTCGCGCAATGGGCATAGGCTCTCAAGTATGATGAACCGTTGACATTGATAGAAAGCACTCCTTTCCCCATTAGTCGATGCCATAGTAGAGCACTGATAAGAATCAACCATATGAGTCAAAATAACAAAACAATTTTTTTTGGTGATTATGAGGTCTTACCTATAGTAATCAGGATTTGGAACGAAAGTATTCAAATCAAGGAGACCATAGTTCCCTCCGATCAACGTCTGTCTGCAATAAACCTTGGTGTTGTACTTCGACGCCATTCCAAGTTGATCCAAGTACCTGAATTGCTCGTCTTCAGCAAATCAAATAGTCACACTTGAAGCAAGGGATGCAATGCAATGTAGACCTCCGTACCAGAAGCTGTTGAGAAATTTATTGGACACGAACCGATTGCCACTGTTGAATGCACCTCCAGCTTCGCCAACCCAAGCGGAGGACCACGGTCCATTCCTCTCGATAGTGAGTTGGAGCATTCTGAATGTATCTGCTTCCCTACTCAGATATTGTGGATCTATAATTTTTACTTGTATGTGAGAATCATTACCTGCAAAAGTTTCAGTATTTTTTGAATTGCACCGAGCGGCGGGAATACTAGGGATCATGAATTGTGTACCGTGTGGTATGTTTTCAAACTCACCTGCACCTAGATTGTAAATATGATGTGTCACGGCGTCGATTGTGCCTAAACCAGAGTCCCGCAGGAGCTGAGCATACCATTGCTGATCAAAGAAACCTCCGGGAGCAACCAATTTTGCCTTTTGCTGTGAACCTTTGTACAACTCTCTCATGATAGCTTTGAACTCGATCAAATCTTTGGCATATTGTTCAACACTGACACTCGCACCGATACCTTGCCCGCTCAACTCATTGCCTTATGTTTTCATGATCAACGATGATGCAAGTGAGTCTTCTTGTCGATCAAATCTTAGGGATGCAGAGAAAGATCTTACCGAATTCCCATGAATCAACATTGTATCCTTTCGATATGGAGTACTTAATGAGCTCTCGAGCATTGCTAGAGTTCCACGCACCTGCCCACTTATCGCCTTGCGCGCGGTACCTCCCGTATAGTGCATTTAGCCCAAATGTGACAACAGCTCTACAACCGCAAGGCAAATGAGTCGAGTACCAAAAACTCCTACTTATATATAAGCAGAGATTTCATAGCGATCCAACTTAACTTTAATACTTTTTCTTATTAATGTTCTATTTGTATTTAAAAACTTTTAATCCTAAAGTTTTGTTCCCCAAATTCAAGCATCCATTTAACCTATTAACATAAAGCAAGGAACTTACCTAGACTTCTGAAATAGATGGTTTAGCTCATCCCACCTTGCCATGCTCAAGCATCCTTGAGAAAAACCAAAGAGACCACCATTCATCTTCGAAAAGGGAAGACATCGACTCCCTGGATTCGGAAAGCCATACACAACTTGATCTTGCAATGAACCTCCAACTCGTATCCGCAACGGACTAAAAGCTGAATTTAACGAGAAGGAGATGATATGATCATGATGGATCAATCACGAGCATTACGATTTGAAAACTAGAAGAACAGTAGGGAATTGATTACCTCCAACGGATTTTGCAAGCAAGGGATGAGTCAAGTCCTGATCAAGAACAAACCATGGAGCCAAAGCAGTTGTTACAATTGTTCTAAAACCACACAAAAAACAATTTGTCACTGCCTAAAAGGGGACTTACCAGGTTCAGGACTGAGGATTCTCCCCATGGACACTGATCATAGTTACACTTCTCGCGAGGCCACCAATCGAGAGTTGCACAAACGAAACTATCACTGGTTTCTGCCACTAGAGCAGATCCCTTCACTATGATCGTAACATCGGAGTGTTCTTGAGATGCAGCTTGAATGATGAAATGGAGGAGTAGAGGCAACAAAAGGAACTGAGACTTCATTCCTTATTAACCCCCCAACGCAAGGGAAGAACAGTTAATTGAGTATTTAGTTACAAGAATATATGCTCTGGATCACACATTGTTAAGGCGAAACCAAAGTATGCAAAAGAAATTCAAGTTTGTATCTTGAACATCAAAAGTTCCGGCAACAAGAAACTCACTGAATTGCACCAAAACAAAAGGCAAAGAACTAGGGTTCTAAGAATCAACACAATGTGAAGAGAGACATGCACCTTGTGAACTGGCAGAGGATTGGATTCCTTTCTCCCACACTCGATGTTCTATGACACACAGTAATAAATAAAAAGTCTTTCAGTACATCTCTCCACTGTTCTCCTCTATCTTCATTAATAGTAGAAAAAATAATGGCAATGCCTTCAGGTTACCACAGAGCAAATTGGATTGGACAAAGCTGTGATTCTTGTATATATATATTGCATTAAAAATTGCAGTGTGAGTCTGTGATGCTTGTATATATTGTATTAATAATTGCACTGGGAGAGCAGTTGGGCAACTTTGGAGTTGCACAAGGTAAGTTGGCACCAGCCAATGGGACAAGTAAAGTGGCAAAATCATTTGTCATATCCTTTTGTGTTTTATTGTGGAAGATGAAGGTAGGTTGAGTGGGTCCTATTTCACAAGGGTAAGTGGACCAACAAACCTCAGCTAAGCAATTATTGTTGGAGGAAGAAGATCTGTCACACCTTTATCTAAAGGTTTCACTTTCCATTTGTAAAAAACAATAATAAATAAAAAGAAATAATCACTTTTCAATAATTTCCTTGGTGAAAGCAGGTCTGTCTGATCCAACTGACTCTTTGTCTATTGGGTACTCCATTTTATAGGCAGTAACTCTAATTGGTGCTTCAAAGGATCTCATTTGGTAGACCTAAGATTGTTATGGTAAGGCTCCTACCTGTTAAGAGGTCGGGTGCATAAGTT
>JBBPFP011052657.1:0-12857 GCA_037974795.1 Kaempferia galanga | reverse complement strand
AAATGGTACAGACATGTACTTAAACGACCAATAAATGCTCCAGTTAGGCGATGTGAAACTATGACAAACACGCATATTAAACAAAGAAAAGGATGACCAAAAAAGACTTGGTTAGCAACAATAAAACAAGATACAATTTATTTAACTATAAACGATGATATATAGGAGATATAGCTCAATATGTAAAATGATTCATATAAGCGTTCCTGCCTAGTGGGATAAGGCTTGTTGTTATTGTATCATCTAGAAAGTAATTTTTTTTATTTTATTAATAATCTAAATATCAAACTGGATAATCATGAAAGTAGATGGTCTGATCAACCGTCTACCAAGTAAATCTGAAAAGTATAGATGAGTCATAAAGAAGTCCCCAACCTCACTAGTGATTCGAACTTTGTGAGCATTCGAAAATGCCTAATGTAAGATTCGATATCTCACTACATAAAAAAGAGCTTTACCGCTTTATCATCGCACCGTGTCCTAAGATAGAAAGTATTTTTTTTTTATAATCTAGATATCCAGCTTCATCGGACTAATTGTAGAGATGACCGACTTGATTTCATAAAAATTTTTCACTAACTATCAAGTTATATCGAAACACATAGATGGATCCAATGGATGGTCCAACATCATAAGAAATTCAAACCCTAGTATGTAATGTGCCTATGTGATATTTAAATTCTTATTACTTAGGAAATCTGTCCCACTGATTATTATTATTATATCATAGAACAGTCTTGGAGAGGTTAGAAAGTATTTTTGTTATGCACCTGAATGTCAAAAGATGGTTATTATTGAGGTACTACTGGGTTAGTGATCTAGTAAATTGAATGTCAATATAATTTATATAAAATAACATAAAATCTGTTTATATACTTTTAAAACAATTTCCATAATAAATATATACAAAATGCTATGAAACAAAAATCATTAAATTTAATAAACTGATTAATTCATTCGCATTAATTTCTCAAACTTCCAACATAAAAAAAAAAAAAAAAAAGTTTACCTCTTTTTCTCGCCATTCATCAGTCGACTGATCTCAGCCTCTCGCCGTCAGCCAGCCAGATTCTCCTTCCTCTGCTGCTCGGAATTCACAAGTGAGTTCTTGCAGTGCGCGATCGCCGCCTGTATCGCGCTCTGCAGCTCCTCCATTGTGCTTCCGTCCGAGCTGGACGAGAAAACCGACGACCGCAGCTGCTCTGTTTTCCTCCTCTGCTTTCCTCTCTTCCCCTGCTCCTTGAAACCGGGATCGCCGGAGAATGAGCACGGCCTCCTCTGCAGCACCTTCTCCTTTTCTCTCTCCCCTTTAACGAACAGCAGCGGCTGCATCACGCTAGCGTAGTACTTCTTCAGGATCCGGCTCATGTTGACCAATCTCCCTCGGTTCTTCTCCTTCCCGTTCCCGCCATCCATCGCCGTTCCCCTCGATTTGCCTTCGATGCCTTTTTACGCGCGTTTGCGAATTGCGAGGCCGAAGAAAAAAGAGAGCAAGCTCTTGGATTTGGTTCCGACTTCGCCGTGGAGCTTCGGCGTTTGGTTACAGACGCCGTCCGCGTGGTCGAGGGGGGTTAGGGGGCGGAAAGGACTAGTGGCGGCCGGAGGAAGATGTCGTCGGTAGTGGTGGAGGCAGTAGCGGTTGCGGTAGTAGTAGAAGGTGGACAGTGGAAGGATGTAGTGAAGGAGCATTCACTATCAAGCCCTTTTTTATTTTTTTTTTTTTTGCCTTAAATATCATGACTCGTATCGTATCTATCATTTAAGGAGTATTTTAAAAAGGAAAAGAAAATCTACCCAATACCTACCCGCGTATCTATCAATTATATCGCGTTCACAATATGACAAAAAGAAACCTAACAAACTACACGTACTCATCAGAAAATTTAATATCCAAACCATACCGTACACATGCATGGATAAGATGCATTAAAAAAACAAGCTGGTAGTATGTGCAATGGAAAACATAAATTAAAATTTTAATAATGAATAATAAATTACCTTCCACATTCTACGATTAAACATTGTCCAAAAATTGACGTACTGAGACTCGAAAGGAACTAGACAACCACTAGCAATGCCCTTAATTATTTGTTGGCGAAATAGTAGGGGAATGCTGATTGGTATTGAGTGCTAATGGGAAATTAGCCATGGAATTCTTTGTTTGTTTCCCTTTCATGATGAAGGAAATACGGGGAAGTGTCAACTTCAATTTAAATGTTTTTTTATAATAAAAATAACATTAGTGAATTGATTTGACCGCAAATTATATCAAATGGACGACCTTTGTTGTTTTGTTTAGACAGTAGAACATAATTAGTTGGCACCCATTATCATATCTAGCATGAACAATTTAGCAGTACCACTTCGTCGGCCGGATTGATTCATTGAAGCAAAAGCGTGACAGTGCTCACGCCAAATGTCCGTCTTACCCATTAATACAAATCTACCACTTAAATACTAACTCAGTTAAGCCCTAGACCGCCTGGATTGATTCATGAATTTAAGTTGCATGGGGTTGGACAAGCATGACCTACATAGAAGACCATTTCACGTACATGGAGAAAAAATTATACTAAATTAAATGAATTGTATATTATAAGATATGCCATCCATTCAAAATTAATCCACAACATGGAACAAGAATTCAATTGAACGCACAAAAGTACAATGATTTCAATCTTCAGGACATTGTAACTAATTTATGAACCCAAATATCACCTCTTTCACCCTATATTGCACTATGTAGTCCTTATTAGCAAACATGTAGCATAAAAAAGTCTTTGAAAAACATCTTTTGTATCAGAAACAAACAAAAATGAAAAGCAAAGAAAACACCAGTCCACTGATACTAAATGGTAGAAGGATTGTATTGGATGCTGTGGTGATTTACTGCAGCCCCAGTCTGCATATAGGCCCACTCTTTATTACATTGAAATCAACCTGAAACCAACGATAATTATGTTTTAACCCACAATTCTCTAGCTACTGATGTATTATAATCGAATCATGCTTTTATGGTGTTTCTATACCTTTGGTCCAAAGAGATCTCTGATGTTGTCGATTCCATACAAGATCATCGTCGGCCTGGGTTACACAGCATAACGGTAAATATAAGTAAAAAAATACATTTATTCCACAAGAGAAAAAAAAAAGTTGTGCTATAGATCCAAGTGATGGGACCAACAAGAAATTGCATTTGCTTATTAGCTGTGTGTAGAGCATAGATTTCTTTGTAGGGGCAAAGGAACATGTTAGAGAAGTGAAAAGGTCAGCATAAAGTCATCAACAGGATCAGCCTCTACAGAGACGCAAATAAACAGATTGTCGACTACAAATGTGGGAAACATGATTCTCAAATAGCCAAGTAAGCTAAATGAATTGCTTTCTAACCCAATTGGGCATGTGCATTATAATGAATAAAGAGCATAAAAACATACCTTTCAAGGGAGAGTCCCCATGCGATAACATTGACATCCTCAGGAAGCCCCATCGGAAGTAGCATTTCTGGTCTGAACATCCCAGAGTTCCCAACCTCAACCCACTTCTTCAAACCATCATGATAGCTGTAAGAGAGAGAGAGAGAGAGAGAGAGAGAGAGAACCAGATCAGACAAGATTGGGACTTTCTGAGTAACAAATCATGAACAGAATTTGGTACCTAAAGATTTCCATGCTTGGCTCAGTGTACGGATTGTACGCTGGTTTGAAACGGAGCTTTGTCATGCCTAAAAAAGAATAATGATAATAACTCCACTTTCAAATAAAGATAAACAATGCCCAAAAATTTATGTTTCAGCTAAATTCGTGCAAAGATGCTTTACAGTTAAATAAGGTGTTCGAAAAAAAATATTATTGCTAGCAAATGAAAGAATAAGCATATGAATGCTGAAAGAACCAGAATCTGGAAATGCCAAAAAAAAATCTGGATCCTCATGAATCATGATTTATGACCAGCCCCTATTTAGCCACTCCAAGAACAACTATTCATATGCTCAAAAACATTGGATTTATGGGTAAGGAAATGATGTGTTGCCGGTATGATATTATCAACAAAGACAATAGCAAAAAGACCACTGATAATAATGAAAGAGCTCCTTGCATTGTTTTCTTACCAAGGCGTGCAAAGAAGTCCTCCAATACCCCAATAAGATCACCAAGTGTGAGTCCATGGTCACAGATGAGCCCTAATAACCAAAAAAAGAGTGAAATGTTTAATGACTTACAAATAACAATTGTCCAGCCAAGATATGATGGTCTCAGAACTGCAAATCAATACCTTCTATCTGATGGAACTCTGCAAGATGAGTTCTATCAACTGCTTCATTGCGAAATACACGATCAATAGAGTAGTATCTCTTTGGTGTGAAAGGTTTCTGAATAAGGAAGAGACTAGTGACTATGAATCACAAAGTGAATCAAATCAATAAGCAAGAAGTTAAAAATCCACAAAAAAATGTTAACTGCATATAAATATTTTGAACAAATAATAAATAATCAAGCAATATGGGATAGCAACATCTCAAACTCATGTAAACTCAGATAATAAAGAGACGCCAAACTGAATATCTAACTGCGTCCAAAAAGAAATGTCAACACAGGCAAAAAATAAAAATGAATACGAATTAAGTAGTTCAACTTCAAGAATTTGAACAAATTCAACAGGTACAACACTATATGTTCATCCTGGGTGTCAGTTGTGAGTTTAGCATGATTTTCATAGTTATAAGTAATTGTCAGTGGCAACTAGAAATATGATTACATCATCATTAACAAAAAGGATCCAAATCCATATACGTTGCCGACCCCATCTAATGGAATAAGGCTTGGTTGCTGTAATTGTTATTTATCCAAATCCATATACATTATTTAGAAAAATAGGGATGTGAGGATTGATCAAGAAACAACTTATAGTTGTTGTAACACACGTATAATCTGAAAAGTAATTAGAACTTATGCAGTTCAGCAGTTGATTAGAAAAATACCTTTAAATTAACAAATAACCAATTTAATATCTCGAACTCTAGTTCCACTATCAAAGCGATAGATGACAACTTTTGTGCATTACCAGAGTATCAGTTTTTTTTTTATTGCATCAAAAGAGGAGTTTGCCAAACAAGGTAACCACTACATATTCTCACAAGACTATACCATTATATATGCATGTGCAAGACTTTTAACCTATGGGTAGTGGATATGAGGGATCAGCTGAAATGTAACTATGTCATCAATTCATAATCAGGCACTACAAGTGAAATATCATCATCAACCAATACATATTTGCATAAAACAACACTTTCTCCAACTCTAACTTCATTAAATGCATCTAGAATATGTTCCCTCTGTTGCACTAAGTATTTCTCTCAGAATTCTTACAAATATATCTCCATTATGCTACATAAAGCGACTGTGATATTACAAAGACAATAGCAACAAGAATGAATGATACATAAACATCATATGATATAATTTGAACATGGGATACTATACAATTGCTACAAATTTAGGTTAATATATACGGACATTAATTGGAGTATAGAATGCTCCCAGTTCTAGGAAAAGTTACCCAATACTTTGTGATGCAAATTAAACTTGGTTTGTAATGCAGAGAATGAATAAGAAATCTCAAATAGGAATTTCAGCAACACAAGTAGTGAATTTAAAAGTATTAAAAACAGAAAGAAAAAAAACACCTTGTGAGCAAGCATGTATAGCATTCTTGTGGAAACTGCAGTTGTGTGTGTCCGAAGCAAATTCTTGTCCGCTTCCTCTCTTTTCCAATCATATCCATAACTGGCAAAGGAAAGATCTTGTAAGCAATTAAGAGGACATGCATAGAAGAAAAAAAATAGAATACCCTTTGGATCCATAACCGCCAACTTCATGAACTTGTTTCACCCTCTCAACATAATCTTCAGGTAAATTCCTTGTGGTGGCAGGAGCTGTACAAAATAATTAATCATGCAACTATCAGCAAATTTGAAGGGGATAGGTAACAATAAGAGATGGATTTCACATCAACATTCAACCTTTAAGAAAGAAAGTATCATGTGAATCACGAGCAGGATGCTGCTGCGGCTGGAATAAAGCATCAAAATTCCAAAAGCTGCAAGAAAAAAAGTGAAAAAAAAGAGGGACACAAATTCCATTAAGAAGTGATTGATTCTAGAGTATTAAACATTTATCTATAAGGAATCTGAACTTTTTACACACAATTAAAAGTGAAAACGACCAAAAAATTCAGTAAAATAGATTTAGAACTCTTAAAAACATTATGTAAAAGAGTTGGATTTATTCAAAGCATAAATGCTTCGTAGACATAATTAACTTTCTCATTTGGCACAACCCAATATAAGTGCATGCTTCATCGAAATGGATTGATTGCGATACGGAATGCATGAATTCAAGCATATTTTTTAGTGTTCATTTTCATATGTAGTGCATTATCTAGTGAAATACCACTATAAGCGTCAATCAATACATTATTATTCATGCGATTTCTTAATTATCAAGTATGTTTTGTTAAACAAATAACTCAGCCTAATCCAGGCAACAAATTCAACAACTATTTTTGCAGACTTATCTTCTCAAACTTTTATAAGAAATAACTACTTCTGTTTCCAATGATACCAACTAGAGAAAAGGATTAATTAGGGTTGATAAGTTAAACATGTAGTTACCTACTCTCAACGAAGTTATTTGTTGGCATCTCCTCAAAACTGCATGAAGAATACTTCAAATTATGAACCCATAAGAATAGCATATGAAGAGAAGGAGAAATCCAAAATTTTATTTACCCCATTTGTAAGAAGATATTTTGAATCTCTTCACGGACCTGTGCATGAGAAATTCAAAAATTTTAGGAGAAATTGAAGTTTTTATGCAATACAGTAAATCTTGCACGCATGGACCTGTGCATTTGATAATTTTGGTTTAACTAAAAACTCTTAAATCTTGCACAACCATTTTACAAGGATCACCATTATGAAAGATTCACAAAATTAACCATGGCCCCTTGCCTTTATTGAAGTACGTAACATATGCATAAATAAATAAACAAATATTTAAAAGTTAAAAATAGGTTTTCATTTTACTCTATCATAACAATCAAATATTAGCCATCTTAATAAAGTATGGGAAGATTTGAACCATGCCTCTAGCAAAGGCTGCAAGTAGCCAATTTGAATTGGTTGCCCTTGAGCATTAAGATTGTACTCTTTAAACTCTAGATCTTTCCAGTCACCCCTTCAACAGAAGAGAAGAAGAATAAGAAACAACAAAATATGAAATATTTTTTGCACTCAACAAGATAAAAGATGAAAAAGAGATCTAAACAAATTGGTGTGGAACCTTAGAAAGCTTTAAGATATAGAAGAAAAGCTAGCAAAATCAAGATAAAGCAGTCGAAGCCAAAACCCTATCTAGATGCAGAGCGTGCAATCAACAAAAACCGCCACGGAATAATTTATACAAAGAGTAATAGAGCAAACTTGCTTGTAGTTGAGCAAAGAAGACAAACTGGAGTGCAAAGGACTATCATGTCCGAATAAAATGGAAATAATGCAACAGAAACTAACAAGTAATGCCTATAGACGAAATACCATAGATCTGGTTCTGAACTACCAAATGCGGAATATTTACCACAAAATAGCAAGAGAGATACCTCAAAAATTATTGAACAAATAACCAAATGTTCAACTCTAATATGAATAATACAGTCATGGATAGAATAAAATGTGTTCAAGCATTTCATATTGGAAAGATACTAACATTTTAACAAGCATCAAAACGGAGAGAAGGATTTATCACATGCAATGAAATATAAACTTCAAAAGTGCTTCTGAACAAAATATAATCAAGCTGAGAAAATAAAGAAAATTTAAAATCAAGAGCATGAGGAAGGTACTTTTGTAGATGTTCTCGAGTCAAATCAGTTGCTGCCTTTTTCCTTTTTGAAACATACTTGGGACCTTTTCTTAATTTGTAACCCTTCCAAGTTCTGTAAGAAGAACAAAAATCACGTGGAAAATTATACAATTTCACATAATGGCAGAATTAGATCTACCAAAAATATAACTATGTGGAAGCACAATAAAGGCAACCGCATAGAGTATACAAACAAGTACATAGTTGACATGCATAGGATTCTCCATCTGCTTAATAGGACTCTTAAAGACAATAAAAAATCAAATTGAGATTGTTTGTGTACTTCCTGATATGCCCAATCTACCAAATTCATATTCAGTGCTAAGAAGACATCCAAAGCAAAATCTTTAACAAGATATAGTAGTCATTGCTTCCTAGCTCTTCTTTTCAAGGAGCATTAGAAAAGGTTAGCATGAGGATAATATAAGTATAGAACCAGTATGTTAGTCAAAAGAGAAAAATGGAACATTTATGGCAATATCACTATCAATTCAAGAAATTATAATTCTTAAGTACTAGTAGTAGTATTTTTCATTTTTTTATATCTATTTTTATTTATTTATTTACTTATTTTGTGGGGGAGGGACTTCATTATAAAGTAGTCTCAATCAAGTGCCTTTTAAAAGTAGCAAAATCACAAAAAATGAAACTACAGAAATTAGAGGATATTGGTATTGAACTCACCAACTAACAAGGACCTAGGTAAATAATTTTCTCCTCGCACTTGAAGCCTCAACCTTTCCTAGAGGAATAGAAAGTAAAAGCAATCGACAAGGAAATATTTCTTACTGTTTGCCGATAAGTTTTCTTTTCAACAGTTCTGCGACATCATTCCCATCGACGAACTGTAAGCACAGTTTTAGCTCCAATTAGGACATGAGATTAGAACACTAATCTGATATTAATAGAATTTAATCTAATGATTCAAAAATCCAAAAGCATGTGCAACTGGTCATAGAAATGCATTAACATCCCAATTTATTTCCTTTTCCTTCATGAACAAAGAACAAAATTAAAAGGTTTGCATATGACATTTACGACAATCAGAGCAATGCCAAATTTTATTTCCGTATATATAACAAATGTAATTTGTAAGTTCATAATTGTATGTAGTGAATATTACCAACCATATAACAATATGCACTAGAGACCCAAAAGTGATTAATGATATGTCAAAATAGTATGAGTATCACTAACATTACAAAATATACACATAAACCATATACGACTTTAATCCTCTAGCTATTAATTGATATTCGACTTGCATTGGCAGTTTATCACCCAATCAAACAATCCCAATTTTAATTGCCTAATTCGTTTTGGGGGAGAGTAAACTTGACAACGGCAATCAAATATGATAGTCATGACTCAGCCCTCACTAATTAGCAAAAAGAAGACACAAAATTCATCCAAACTTGGGAGTATAAGCATAAATAAAGCTGAATAAAGAAGTTTTTGCCTAACAGATCGAGAAGGCTGTGACAAATATCTAGTACATCTAGATTGACAACCAAAAATATAATGTAAAAGGAAGTCCAAGGAGCACATCATCCCCTCTCTTTCCAAATATCTCTCTTCTAATTGGGCTCTTGAAAAATCACATCATGTATCTATTAAGTAATTCTTCATAATTATAAACATCTACCCTTTTCGTAGAGGCTTCCAACTATTTTTGAGGAAGCTAATGTTTCAGTTAATATGCATCAAGTTGTCTTGGATCAAAACACTTTTCGAACAAAATAACCAGAACATGCACTAAAAATAGAAGTTTGCATTTAATTCCTAGTACACTTTTATAACATATTTATATACCACTGTCACTAATTGTATACATCTTGACATCAAACACTGCTTTTGTCCAACATTTAAAATAATGGATCCAAATAAAATTCTACCAAGTAAATTATCAGCATAACTCATATGCAAAACTATTCACCATTATAAGCAATATGAAAATTATTTTCTGACAAAACCAAAGAACCCCAGTAGAAAAAACTACTAAAGATAAATGGATCATCCATACATAAATATTAGATATGAAAATTCAAGGAGAAAAACACATTAGTTAGACATAACTGCAACAGAAAGAAAGGAATTCTGCTGTTTTTTGAATAAAAATTATTAAATTAACTAAAGACAGTTAAATAAAACACAAAAGTATGTTATACGAACCTTTCCGTCTTCAATTCCTTTTAGCAAATCCTTAACTTTGTCCTCAACTGCATCAACCTATAAAAGGTATTAAACAAGAAAATAAGTATAACAAGGTGTACTAAAAAAAGGGTTTTCAAAGCAAGATAAAACATTTTGATCACGGTTTAGTTTGAAAATAATTCTGTGCGACAGACAATTAAGGTCCCTGATAAGAATGTCCAGCTAAAACAAACAATTGCAAATTGCATGTACATGGTCTTGCAAATAATTGAACCAAAAATGCAGCTAAAAGTATCAAGTACATGCTAAAACATGTGCTAGTTTTCAATCATCTATGCTGGTTGTCAAGATTTTAACTAATGTAAAAAAAGGTCATAAAAAGCACAGGAAGGTTTGATGCCTAGTTACTAGCATCCAATTTACTCAAAATTTTGACCAGTTTTGATAACCATTTAAGTAGTATAATACCATAACATCCATTCAGTTTACCAAAAGAACTTGTTTACAACTAGAACATGTTTCATTTTAAATGCCTAGAAATGTCATAGAAATAAAGATTAATCACCATCATCATCAAGCCATGATTATTCCAGCTATTTGGGGTGTCTACACATAAATTCTATTCCTTCCACCAAATTCTATGTAAAGAAATATAACTAGTAATATTCAAATCAAGTATTTTTTGTATTATTTTTCTTTTTATCTCCCTCTGCCACTCACACCTTCCAATCTAATAAATTTATTTTCTTCACTGTAGAATCTACTGGTTTTCTTTGAATATCTTAATACCATCGTATCCTATGTTCTCTCATTTTATTATCAGTTGGAGCTACACTCATTGCTCTAAATATTAGCATAGATGAAAAAACTAATACTTGGAAAAAAAAAGAACATGAAGAATACCAGCACTATCACAGCTCACTTAAATGAGACAACTAACTCATTAACTTTTTAAAAATAATCACTAACTCAAAATGCTTAAACCCAAGTTAATAATAATTAATTCGTCCTTTTGAAACTTCTTTATCAGCCGAACTAAACTAGTGTCATAATTAATATGGCGTCAAGTAAATCTTCACGTCCATATCAAGACCTAAAGTCCAACTTGTAGACTAAATTTTTTCTTGTAGGCAGCATATGATGTCCAATGGTAGCACACCATCATGCAACACTTTTCAATAACTTATTAACCCCAAAATTAAACCTATTCTAATATCAATAGTCATTATCAACTTAAATGAAAAGAGAACATTGGCTTGTTAACTTGTTGGCTCAGTCACTAATCCAAAATGCTTAGGCAAGTTAATAGCAGCTCACGTATCCATACAGAACTTCTTTCTTAGTTCACATCTCATTGCGTGGAAAAACTAGGATGTCACAAGCATATCATGCAGGCAACCCTCTCTAAAATCTCACCATTCCTAGGATTAGGTCCAGTTTGATACCAATTATCATGACACGCTAGAAAAGAGGCTCATTAACTTATCAGGTTCAACCATTGCCCCAAAATGCTTAAGCATGAGTTGTCAGTAGCTTGTCCATCTTTATAAAGACTTTTTATTAGCCCACGACTCATTGTGTAGGACTAAACTCGGGCCCAACAAGCATACAATGAAGAGAAAGTCCTGACCACCATTTGGAAATAATTGTGCGTACGGGAACATATCTTGAAGATAGCAAACAGAAAGGGAACTATTGGAGATGAAGGATGAGACGGAAAAATCCACTATACCTTCCTTGTTACAGATCCCTTGGCAATTTCAATCCAGTTGTTCTTTTTCGACCAGGATGATCCTATACTGAATACTTTTGGGTCCAATTTTACCTGAACCAACAGCCAAATCAAATAAACAGGAAATGACGATGATCAATGCAAGCAATACAACTTCAAAGATTGCAACTTCCCCAATCACGACAAACAGTTCGGTCTCGGCAACTAAATTTTCAACAAATAAGCAACACTCACCTTGAGATTTGCAAGGGAGATACCCTCCGGAGGCACAGCTAGGAAGAAGTTAACTTCTGGTGACCCTTCCACGGCATACAGCTTGCCCTCTTCGGTAAGGAGATAATTGTCCTTCTTAAAATCCTGCAGGAGAACACAGTAAGAAATCGCTCCCAAAAAAACTTACGGAGGGCGAATTTGGTGGGTGACATTAACAGAAGGGATCGGACGTTAGAAGACCTGCGCATCGACGATCTCGAAGCCAGTGAGCCGCTTGATGACGTTCTCGAGCTCAATATGGTCGATCCCTAAGCCAGCGGCGAATTCATGAGAGTCGGCGATCTCGTCGTTAGAATGGAGGAAACCTAGAATCGCATCCTCCGCCATTTTCTTGCCGCCGCTGTCGCCGCCTCCTTACACTGCCAAGCTGGGAGATGTGCGTTTAAGAGTAGGGTTATTTTCTCGTATAGGCCAAACTGCGTCACATGGAGAAGGTTACAGCAGCTCGGGTCGGGCATAATCTAATACGTAGGAAATAATCAAAGGTGAAAATAACATATAATCCATTACAATGATTTAATTAAGAATTATTTATTTTTGTCATGATAGTTATTTATTTATTTATTCTTTTTTATTACTAATCTCCACTGTAATGGTAAAAGGTTATAAATTACTAGGGCATCTCAAATTCTGGGAGCCTCTTTTTTTTTCAAAAAAAAATAAATAAAATAGAAGTTCTTTCCATGATGTTGTTCCAAAAATTTCCTTTAATCCCGTGATATTGTACCTACTGAATAATTGTTATGCTATATTTAGAGTGCGTTTGAGATTTAAAC